>JAJEJO010000201.1:817925-879867 GCA_020662805.1 Glaucomys volans | reverse complement strand
AAAAAAAAAAAAAAAAAAAAAAAAAAAAAAAAAAAAGTGCTTGGGGAGACTGACAGAATAAGTAACTGCACCCAGAAAAGAAAAAGGCAGAAACTAAGGCCAATCTGTGTTTTGTAGGCAGCTCTGCAAAGGGATCTTCAAGGAAGACTAAAGACTAAAGAAAAGGACGGAGAGGGCCTCCTCCATGATATCAGTGTGCACAGTGTAAGAACAATCTGTGGCAGTGGGGAACTGCCGTACAGTTGATGTATTGTGATAATGACAAGAAGGACAGGTCAGGCTCAAAAGCATCCCATGCTCCAGCCCTGGATGCCACCTGGGAGAGAAAAGATTAAGGCTCAGCTCTTGTAGATGGCAGATTGTCAGCCCTCTCCTGGGGTGAAATTTGTTATGTCGATTAAATACACAGATAACATTCATACAGGACTGTTAGAGAATATGAGTTTAAGAAAGGGTCTGAAACTAGAAAAGATAAAAGAAAGTCATGGGCATGGAAATATATTTTAGTACAGAAAATCTGAAAGTAAAAGAAATGTTTCTGGATGAGAACGTGTTTTGTCTGGTGAGGTGCTAAAGTCCAAGATGAAAGGGGACAAAACTAAGGAGGTAAACAAGTCCTGAATGTCTTAGTAAGTCGCAGAAGGTTGGTGGAAGGTAAATCTAAAAAAAGTCTGTGGGCTGGGGATCTAGCTCAGTTGGTAGGGTGCCTGCCCCGTAAGCACAAGGCCCTGGGTTCAATCCCCAGCACCGCAAAAAAAATTAAAAAAAAAATTAAGAAGTTTGTGTTTGTGATTAAATTGGCTGTAATTAGCACAGTGAAATGCAGTAATTTGAACTTTAATATGCTGACATGAAGTAAAGTCCAAACATTGATTGGCTCTTATCAAGATAATTCTCTTGTGTCTGTTAAGTTTTATTACTTAGGGAAATTCAAGTCTTAAAGGAATAAGGATTTGTACCTGCTTTAAAGTCTTTTAAATGATTACTTTGTAACTGGTTAGATAAACAACTATTATTTTAGGTTATAATAGAGTTATCACCCTAAGCATATGTGATTGAAAAAAGTGTACATCTGAGAACTATATCTATCTGAGTCTTACCTAAGTGTTATGTAAAAGTTTTTAAGAAGAAAGTTTATCTAGGTTTACTGGTAAGGTAACCAGTAAGTGCTCTCTCTTATAGATTGCATCTGACATGGGAGGGCCACGCCGTCTTTGAAGACCTGTCTTACATCTGTTTTGGCTACGTCTATTTCTGATCATTCACTCTTTCCTAAATGCATAAGAGATGGAAGGCTCTCCTAGCCCATGCAGACCTGTGATCATCGTTACCGTCCATGGGTTCTAAACTGCACCTTAAAAGTTGAACTTAGTTGAATGTAAAGCTAAGGGGAGAGCACTTAGCCAAGCGGGTAGCTCCAAACTAAAATCATCTGAGCAATAGTCTCAGATTTGTATGGATGTAACAAATCTGGTTGGTATTTATTCATGCCATTCGATGCTTTGTAGCCGGATAAAGTAACCTGTTGTCAATACATTATATATGTACAATTTTGTGTTACTCTTCACACTGGAATTTGAATTTAAATGTATTTTTGGAAGGTAATAAGGAGAGCCTGATGTGTTTAAAGGTGATACTGTAAAGCATGGAACATTTCCACGTTTTTCACAAAAAGAAAGTTTAAAGCTCTCTTAGCCTTTGTTTGGTCATGTTTCAGATGTAACATTGTGTCCTGTTACTTGTCCAGAGTCCCACCCTACCTGAGATAAGGCTCTGCCTCTTACCTTACTCCATGTTAAAATGGCTCTAAAATAGGCTAGATTTCAGCTCATTTTAAGTTGTGTTCAGCCGGGCGTGGTGGCGCACACCTGTAATCCATGCGACTCGGGAGGCTGAGTCAGGAGGATCGCGAGTTCAAAGCCAGCCTCAGCAACTTAGCGAGGCCCTAAGCAACTCAGTGAGACCCTGTCTCTAAATAAAATACAAAATAGGGCTGGGGATGTGGCTCAGTGGCCGAGTGTCCCCTAGTTCAATCCCTGGTTCCAAAAATAAATAAATAAATAAATAAATAAATAAATAAATAAATAAATAAAGTTGTGTTCAAAAGATTGATTTCTGTTTTAAAGATTACTGTCCCCAAATAAACAGGGAATATAATTCATAACTAAACAAAGGTTTAAGGTTATAAAAATCATTTTTTTTGTGATTCATAACTATTACACAAATTGAATATTTTTTCCTCAGTTAATATCATTTTGTATTTTCCTTGTGAACTTTGTAACTGTTGCCTGTTAGTGTTTTGTAGAGGGGACTGTTTCTAATAAACTTAAGTTCACTTGAGATAATAAGCTATCACCTATAGGACAGATTGTACTTAATGCTGACTCCCAGTACTATACTAACCCCAGTAAAATGAAAGGGATAACTGTAAAATTACAGAGGCTGAAGTTATAACCCACTGCTCCCTCTTTAAGGCTGGTGAAACTGGCCTGATGGATATTTAAAGCCAAACACTTGGAGACCAAAGTCAAGGGAGTAAAAGGGCCAAAGAGAAAGCAGCCAACATTTTGGTCCTTACCCTCTAAGGTCAGCCAGGACCCAGAGAATGATGAGAACACTTTCTGGGACATGCAACTCTGGTAAGTCGCCCGGTCTGCTGATCGGGGAGATCGAGAGGACCCTAGAGAACAGGAAGCCGGCCAGTGCACACTCTGCATTGAGCAGGGTCCCTGCAGACCAAAATGTCCTTGGTGCTTCCAAGAGAAGCCACATGTTGTCAGCAGGATCACAACCTATCCTGGCAGACGGTGCCACAGTAGAAGAAATCTAAAGGAGCCGAGAGGCTTCACACATGTCCCCAAGGGTGATCTCTGAGGAATCTCAGCTGACTCTTAAGAGTAGGTAGGGGGCTGGGGATGTAGCTCAGTTGGTAGAGTGCCTGCCTCGCACGCACAAGGCCCTGGGTTCAATACCCAGCATCGCACACACCAAAAAAAAAGAGTAGATAGGAACAAGGTCAGTTCTGACCAATTTGGTCTTAGACACCTGGCAAGAGAGCATGGCCTAAGCACATGGACATTTGAAAGGAAAAACAGTGTGTGTGTGTGTGTGTGTGTGTGTAACTTAAAATGTACACTTTTCTGCCAAAAGTAGGTAAAGCTGGAGGCCGTAGAGGAAGGGTTCTTGTGTGGGAGTGCCTAATAATGATGATCACCAAGGACTCCAGAGTCACAAGTTTGTGCTGAGTTACTCTGAGTCTGATCTCATAGACTCACAAATCTTCCTAGCAGCCTTCTTTGATAAAGTTGATCTGTTTTTCGCTGATGCAGTTAGGAGTAACTGTGTTCGTGGTCTTCAGAGCCTGGCTGAAATACTAATGACTTTTGTGCAGTTTACAAAAAATCATGCTTTGCTGTCCTGTTTGTTACGTGTCTCAGCATGATTGATCCCTGCCCTGTGGATGCCTTGTCCAGTCACCTGCCACCTGCTTGTGGACCTCTGGACTGCTCTGATGCTGACTGCCCTTAACCCATGCCCCACCTGATGGAGTACAAGGACTTCGGGTCGCTTCCCCCAACCTCACCTCTCAGCAGGAAGCAGCTTGGAGATGCTCTCATTCATTTTTCCACAGAAATGGAATGTAGAAATTGACAGTGGGGAAATGTAACAGGTCCACTTTATGCTTTGAATGTCGCCCTTGCGGCTCTGCCTCTGTGACTTATTTTTAAAATGACCCTGTTTCTTTCTCTTCTCTCTCCCTGCCCCTCCCTAATCTCTCCCCATCCCCAATCTCAGGGAAAGCAGGATCACCTTCTCCATCTTAGGCAGTTATCTGTCCTGAGCACACCCACCACAGGAACCAAGTCATCCAGACTTTGGCGATGGCACTGAGGGTCTCAGAGATGACCACCTCTCAGATTAACAGGTGAATGACAACTCAGCAGAGAACACGGGAATGGAGCCTGAGTCCCCTCTTTAAAAGCCCCTGTCCTTGCTGATGGGCAGAATCCCAGCCCCTGGCACGGAGGGCCCCTGTGTTTCTCCTTTGCTAGCAAAGCAATAAACCTTCTTTTTCCTTTTTCTCAAAACTGTGTCCTCATTATTGGATTGCCATCAGGGACAAGGACCAAGCTTTTGGTAACAAGAGGACCCACTGTCTCCCTTGAGAGTGGACCCTTTCCCCCTTTCCTATCCCTTCTAATAACTCATGCCCTTTCTTTTGAGCAACATGTCTGAAATCTCTCTGACTTGATTGCAAGGATGGGGGTGAGGTGGTGGGGGAGGTTTCACATGCCTCAGTTTCCTGGAAGTCTCCAGCCCCTTATCAGGACTTTTCTGTTTGAGTTAAGCATTCATCCAGGGCTGCCATCTCGCACAACCCCAGGGGTCGCCATGCACACAGGAGGAACACCTTGTCTTTGTGAGGTGAACACACTGCATGGCCTTCTTCCCAGGCCCCCCTGCTCTGTCTAGTTTCAACCTCTACTCTTGGGGTTTCAGTTACACAATCTTAATTAATAGAACTGAATTTTTTGTTTGTTTGTTTTTTGGAACCAGGGATTGAACTCAGGGGCACTTGGCCACTGAGCCACATCCCCAGCCGTATTTTGTATTTTATTTAGAGACAGGATCTCACTGAGTTCCTTAGCGCCTCACCCGTGCTGAGGCTGGCTTTGAACCCACAATCCTCCTGCCTCAGTCTCCCAAGTCGCTGGGATTACAGGCATGCGCCACCACACCCAGCTGAATTTTTTAACAGTGCCTTCAATATCCAGAAGGTTCTTGTTCATGAAGAGGCATACTCATTAGCATTGGTACTTTATTGCCCAACTTATTAAATTAAAAAAAATTATCTGCAAATCAATTATCCTTGAGTATTTCTTTTTTGGGGGGGATTGAACTCAGGGACACTCAACCACTGAGCCACATCGCCAGCCCTATTTTGTATTTTATTTAGAGACAGGGTCTCTCTGAGTTGCTTTGCACCTTGCCATTGCTGAGGCTGGCTTTGAATTCTCAATCCTCCTGCCTCAGCCTCTGGAGTCGCTGGGATTACAGGCATGTGCCACTGTGCCTGGCTCTATCCTTGAGTATTTCAACATTTAAAATCTTTGGATTAATTAGGAATCTAGCATGACCCATTCTTTTTTTTTTTTTTAAAAGACCTTTATTTCTATCATTTATTTATATGCAGTGCTGAGAACGGAACCCAGTGCCTCACGCTGCGAGGCAAGTGGTCTACCACTGAGCCCCAGCCGCAGTCCCTGACCCATTCTTTTGAACACTCCAGACATCTCAAATAACAGCCCAA
Source organism: Glaucomys volans (assembly GCA_020662805.1). Classification (NCBI taxonomy): domain Eukaryota; kingdom Metazoa; phylum Chordata; class Mammalia; order Rodentia; family Sciuridae; genus Glaucomys; species Glaucomys volans. The sequence goes on along the minus strand of JAJEJO010000201.1, from coordinate 874,556 downwards.
ACAAAAATTTCAGACTGACACAAATGGTAGAATCTGAGATATCTAATGATCATTTGGGTGGGGGGTCCTGGGGGTTGAACCCAGGGGTGCTTAACCATTGAGCCACATCCCCGGCCCTTTTTTTGAGACAGGGCCTTGCTAAGCTGCTTAGGGCCTCACTAAGTTGCTGAGGCTGGCTTTGAACATGCAATCCTCCTGCCTCAGCCTCCCAAGCCTCTGGGATTACAGGTGTGCGCCACCATGCCTGACTAATGATTGATTCTTTACAGAGAAGCACAAACTAGAGAGATTTAAGCTGAACCTTTTGTCATTAGACTGAGTCTTCGAGTAATAATATTTCTTTAGGGCATCAGGGACAATAAAGTCTCTCAGAGATTTTTTGAAACATTGTCTTCCCCAGGTTTTATGTATTGTTAAAAAAAGGTGACCCGAGGCACAATGACATTTTAAAGCTGTGTGAGAAGCAATTGTGTAAGTGGGAAACAACAGATGGAAAGAGGGTTAGTATGGCAAGGACCAGGTGACAGGGAACGGTGTTTATGGTTGAATGTGAAAGCAAAATAAGAGGGATTATTTGCTTGGTTTCAATTTTGCTGTTGTAGTTCACCTGGTCAAAAAATGCCAGGTCACATGGTCGTATGTCATTTGCTACTTATGACAGGCCGAGGGGATGCTTGGTTTTGGTCTAATGTAAGTATTTGCCAAGAATGACCCATTGTATACACTGTTGGACGTTTGTAACATCTTCTCTGGAAATTGCCTCTTCAGGTCCTCCATCCATTTTCTAATTAGATTACATTTTTGTTTTAAGTTGTGTGAGTTCTTTATATATACTGGATATTAACCCTGATCAGATTAATGATTTGCACGGATTCTATCTCATTCCATTCACTCTATTATTTCCATTGCTGCACAGAATTTTTGAGATTCAGGTAGCTCCTTGTGCTAGTCAGCTTTTTCGCTGCTGTGACTAAAAGATCTGACCAGAACAATTTTCAAGGAAGCAAAGTTCATTTGAGGGCTCACAATTTCAGAGGTCTTATCCATAGAAAGCCAGCTCCATCCCTCCAGCCTCAAGGTGAGGGAGAACATCATGGCGGAGGAGCCTGGCAGAAGGAAGCAGCTCACATCATGATCAGGAGGCAGGGAGCGACTCCACTGGCCAGATGCAAGTATAGACCCAAAGCCACGCCCCAACTCCCACCTCCTCCAGCCACCCCGCCACTTCAGCAACCACTCATGAGTCCCTTCAGGGATGAATTCACTGCTTGGGTTTAGACTCTCACCACCCAATCATTCCTCCTCTGAACCTTCTTGCGCTCTCTCACACTGAGCTTTTTGGGGGACACCACATCTAAACCAAAACACCCCATTTCTCTCCCTGTGTTGCCCATGCCTTTGGTCTCATATCCAAGAAATCGTTGCCTAGTCTAGTGTGACCACACTTCTCCCTTAGCTTTCTTCCAGGAAGTTCCTAGCTTTAGATCTTATGTCTTGGTCTTCAATCCATTTGATCCACTGCTGAGTTCAGGGTGTGGACACGGTCTACCTTCCTGACTCGGAATGTGCATACCCAGCTTCCCCACGCCGTTTGTGGAAGAGACTTTCCTCTCCCCACTGTGGCCTTCCCACCATTGTGAAGTTGCAAAGGTCACTTAACTGTGAACAGGAACACTTATTTCTGGACTCTATTCCATTCCATGGGCTTTTGCGTCTGTCTTTATGCCAACCAAAAAGCACACTGACTAGCTTCCTGCAGCCTCAATATATTCTGAAATCAGGAAGTGTGGGGACTCCAGCTTTGTCTTTTTCAAGATTATTTTGGTAATTTAGCAGAGTGGGAGTTTCCTTCAGACTCCATGTGAATTTTGATATTTTTGCAAAAAAATACCATTGAAATTTTGATAAGGATTTCATTCGATAGGTAGATTACCTTGGGAAGTATCGGTATTTTTTTTTTTTTTTTTTTTGAACCAGGGATTGAACTCAGGGACACTCGGCCACTGAGCCACATCCCCAGCCCTATTTTGTATTTTATTTAGAGACAGGGTCTCACTGAGTTGCTCAGGGCCTCGCTAAATTGCTGAGGCTGGCTTTGAACTCGCGATCCTTCTGACTCAGCCTCCCAAGTCGCTTGGATTACAGGCGTGCGCCACCGCACCCGGCTGGGAAGTATCGGTATTTTAACAACATGAAGTTTTCTGATTGATGAGCACAGATGGCTTTCCTTTTGTGTCTCCTTCAATTTCTTTCAGCAGAGCTTTATCATTTTCTGTGTGTAGATCTTTGGCCTCTGTGTTAGTCAGCTTTTCCGTGCTGTGACTAACACACCCAACAAGAACCACTAAGAGGAGGAAATGTCTGTTCTGGATCATGCTTTCTGAGGTTCAGTCCCTGGTCAGCTGGTTCCGTCATTCTAAGCTGTAGGTGAGGGACAGCATCGCGGCACGGGCCCTGGCAGAGCAAGACTCTCGGCATGTAGCAGCCAGGAAGCAGAGAAGGGGAGGTGCGGGAAGATGCACCCTTCCAGGGCACACCCCAGCGACCCCCTCCTCCAGCCATGCCCACCTGCCTACATTACCACTCAGGCCATTCCAACTAGGATGGACTGCTTAGGTCACAGCTCCTAGAACCTAAAGATTTTACCTCTGAATATTTCCAACTAACACAGGAACTTTTGGGAGACACCTCGTATCCCAACCATAACTTCTGACCCTGGCCGCCCAAAACTCATGCCCATCCCACAGTGCAAAAGGAATTTAGTCCATCTCCAAGTCTCCATAGTCTCAACAGTTCCAGCAATGCCCCAAGTACAAGTCCAAATTCTCATGAGAGACTCAAGGAAAACTCAGCTGTGAGCCCCCAAAAGATCAGAACAAGTTACAGATATCCATTCTAATAGCACGGAGTAAACATTTCCGTTCCAAAGGATAGAAACAGAGGCATGGAGAGAGGGATGGGACCAAGGCAAGACCAAAACACAGCTGGGCAAACACTTCCTGTAGAGCCACATTCAGCATCTGTGGCACATGGTGGCAAGATGTGATCTCAACCTAGGCGTGGTGGCGCACGCCTGTAATCCCAGCGGCTTGGGAGGCTGAGGCAGGAGGATTGCGAGTTCAAAGCCAGCCTCAGCAACTTAGTGAGGCCCTAAGCAACTCAGTGAGACCCTGTCTCTAAATAAAATACAAAATAGGGCTGGGGATGTGGCTCAGTGGCCGAGTGCTCCTGAGTTCAATCCCCAGTTCCAAAAAAAAAAAAGATGTGATCTCAGAGGGCTTTGGCAGGCCTGCCCTTTGACCTTGCTGGCTGTGGGACCCACGGCCTCTCTGTTGGCCTGGTACTCTCTGCAGCCCGCAGTGTGCTTCAGAAGGCAGTTTGCCTCCCCGGATCTCTTAATTCCTGGGGTCTCCCTCCAGCTTCCACTTTGCCTTCAAGGATTCACGCCTCGCCCTCTCAGGGAAGACCACAGCGACTCCAACCCTGCTACACTTTCCCTAGCCTCCCAGGCCTTCCTCTGAAGCATCAGTAGAAGCCTTCCTAACCACCTAACCCCAGCATCCTCCGTTCCTGAAGAACCTACACCACATGGCCGAAGCCAGGGTCTGCTGCCAGCTCAAGCAGGAGACCGGCCTCCTCGGATCACAGCTCCAGTGACCTCAGAGTGCCTGGCAGGAGAGCACAGTGGAGAAAGTCCTGGGGAAACAATTTTCTGGACACCCCTGTGCAGACAGGCTACCTCCATGGTGTTTGTTTTTTGGGGTATAGGACTGAACTCAGGGGTGCTTAAGCGCTGAGCCACATCCCCATCCCTTTCTTATTTTTTATTTTGAGACAGGGTCTTGCTAAGTTGCTTAGGGCCTCACTAAGTTGCTGAGGCTGTCTTTGAACTTGTGATTCTCCTGCCTCAGCCTCCTGAATTGCTGGTGTGCGCCACCACACCTGGTCTATATCTTATGCTTTAATTGTTCATTTGTGTCATTACATTAAACCCCTCTTTATCCTGTTGGATGCCTTAAACACCACCTTGTATAATAGTGCCACTCTTCCTTTCTTCTTAAATTATAATTTGCCTGGTATCTCTGTTCATTCCTTTATCTTCTGCTGCTATTTCTCTTCTTTTCTTTTTATAGATGATTCTTGTTAAACAACAAGGAAGAATTTGTTCTGTTCACATTTAGTGTTGTACTCTTGATTTTCCTCTTTCATCCTGTGTCATGTTCATTATTTATTGCAACTTATTCCTTTCTGCTTTTCCTTTCTGCATTCTTAGGGGTGTTTACAATAGAGGCAGCTGAGGCAGCAATTCTGGGTTGCATCCTGTGGTCCAGGCGGGGGCGGTGCATGTGGAATGTCTTGCCACCACAACTGAGCTGTATCAAGGAGACCAGCTTTGCAGCAGAGCTTCAGGCTCCTTTCTGACTTTGCAGCCTCCAAATGTCATCCTTTATCTTCCTGGATTCTCAGTGAGCCACCCAGCTTCATTTATTTTTTTTTTCTTTTTGGCAGTGGTGTACTGGGGATTGAACTCAGAGGCACTCAACCACTGAGCGGTATCCCCTAGCCCTATTTTTTGTATTTTACTTAGAGACAGGTCTCAATGAGTCACTTAGTGCCTCCCATTTGCTGAGGCTGGCTTTGAACTTGTGATCCTCCTGCCTCAGCCTCCTGAGCCGGTGGAATGACAGGCGTGCGTCACTGCGCCCGGCTCCAACATCTTTGTAATTAAATTTTTATCTTGTTTTAGTTGGGTGGAGTTGCTGCTTGTTGGTTTAACTGAGAAGTCTGAATAATGCAATTCCAAGTAGTTTTTGCTTTCATTTTAAAAATTCATTTCTACAGAGCACCTGTGCTCAACAGTTTTAATCTATCTATTTAGATACATAATTAGAGACAGAAGGGACAGAGGGGACTGGGACCACAAAATGATCCAACCGTTCCACACTCTGCAGGGAACTCTCCACGTGTTTCCCCCCTTAATGATGCAGAGCAGATATCCTTTATTCTCTTTTTATGAGGGAAAGCTCAGATCCCCTCCTTAAAAAATAACCCAGTTTTAGGGCTGGGGATATAGCTCAGTTGGTAGAGTGCCTGCCTCACAAGCACAAGGCCCTGGGTTCAATCCCCAGCACCGCAAAAAAAAAAAAAAAAAACCAGTTTTTACAGACTTTAAAATGACCTTAAGTGTTCTAATTATAAAATTAGGCACCCACTTATAAAACAAATAAATGATGGAGAAAGAGGTCTTCTGGACTCGTGGGGCGTGGACTCCTCCCGGAGCGCCTCGGATCCGCTGTGTCCCCGGAGGACCTTCTTGCTGCTGAGGGTGACGTGGGGCAAAGCCGCAAATTTCTGAAGTCGTCTATTAAATCCTCCACACCCCAGGACTGCTGAGAGAGAGAGAAATCAGGGTGGGCGAGAAACGCCATGGAGGAAGAGAAGCAGCTCCAGGAAGAAGAAGGGGGACAGGCCCACCCCGGGGGCCGTGGGAGGCACAGAGAGGGACAGGAGCCCCAGAAAAGGGAGGCCAGCAGGAAGAGGGAGAGGGAGGAGACATGTGGGAGCAGTGGGCAGAGAGGAGGAGGCAGGGCTGGAGAAGGATGGGTGGGGACAGGAGGTGGCCCGAGGTGGCCAGGTGGCGGTGACGGGTCTCACCTTGAGGATGCGTTTGAGTCTGTTCCATATGTTTTCACTGCGATGCTCCAGACCGTCCCAGCGCTCCAGCTCAAAGGGCCTCTCCTCGTGGTCCACGAACCTGTCCCAGCAGTAGGCAAACTCTGGAAAGGTAGGTGACAGAGCCGTCAGGCCGCAGCTCGGGGCAGGGTCCTTTTCCTGCCCCACCTTCCTCCCCGGGGCCTCATTCTGTCCCTGGGGTCCTCCTTCCAGGAGGTGGAAATCACGGGCTTCAGCTGGGACTCGATCCTTCCTGCCCGGTGTCTCTTCTGTCCTGCCCTGCCCCCAGGGCTCCTCCCCTGTCCTCTGACAGCTCGGGTCCCTTCTTCCTACCTTGGAGACCCATGACAAAAACCGGAACCTGGGATTTCCAGAGACATTGCAGCCCGTACTGATAGTCCGGGAGCCAGTGGTAGTAGAGGCGGGAGGTGAAGAGCTTCAGAGTCAGGCCGGGGTGGCTTCGTTTGAGGTCGACCAGCTCCTGGGCACAGTTCAGGCAGGGGCTCCACGTGAGGTAACAGGTGACTTGGTAGTTCTGGTTTTTGTCCAGTTTCAGGGAACGGATCATTTTAACAAAGCGAACTTCTGCATGGTAACCTTTCTGGAGGGGGGATCCCAACAGAGAAGGAAGGGTCAGAAGGCAGAGGCCAGGTGTCCCGTGACTGTGGGAGTCTTGTCCAGCATAGGACAAGACCCTCCCTCCAGCACTCACTCACCCAGGCTCAACCTCCAAATCCCATGGCTTTTTCTAAATTGGACAAGGATCCCAGTGCCACCGGGAAGGGGTCGCAGACAGGCCACACACCCGCATGGCACCATCCCAGCCTCTCTTTGGGACACTTGATCCGGAGTGTGCAAAGGTGTTTCAGCTCAGGAGCAGCGGGGAGGGGAAGAGCTGGGTGGTGGCAGGCTGGGGGACCTGGGGAGAGCCCAGGGCAGGTGGGCCAGCACGGGACCTGGGGAGCTCAGACTGTGCATCAGCCCTGAGCTGGGCTGGGCGGACGGGCAGCCTTCGCCTCTCCTGGAGGGCGGGAAGGGTGCTCTGGGCGGGGGCACGGCCTCTGGGGGGTCCAGGGATGGGACAGAATGTGCAGAGCTGTGGGCTGGGGCCAAGGTTCGGGAGGCGGTGGGAGGTGAAGGGCCGGTCAGCACCCTGAGGCTCACGTGGGGGACTTTCCCTGGCCCCTGAGCCGAGCCCCTCCGGCACCTTGTTTCGGAGGCAGTCCGAGGCACACGTGACGCCGTCGAACTGCAGCTGGTAGCACAGGTAGGTCACCCGGCGGCAGTGGGGCCTGGAGACCCGCGGGTGGTTGTTGAACTGGACAAGGAACGTTTCTCTTTTTAGCAGCCTCATGACGCCTCTGTGCAGCAGAGAGAACGGAGGTGGGCACAGCTCCTCTGGAGTCACTCTGCACTGGCTCCGTCACCTTCTGGAATCAACTCTGCCCCTGAGAGAGGTGGGAGAGGAGAGGGAGGGAAGGAGCAGGGGCTGCCAGGAGCTGCGGCCGGGTGACTTCTCTCTCTCTGGGACATGCCCACTGCCTCCCCAGACCATTCTGTGGGACACCCCATCATGCCTCCCTTCTGCCTGGGCTGGGTGGGGCGTCCCTCCCTAACTCTGCTCTGTGAAACCCACCCCTCGGCCTGGAGCCCCCACCCCAGAGTCGCACAGGCATCTGGACCCCAACATTCCAGAGCCTGAACCTTCCTCTCTGGGGATGAAGGGGACCCTGTGTTTCCCTGATGCTGTGCTCGGCTCGCCCGGGGACCACAGCCTGTGAGCACCCAGAGGCAAGCTCCAAACAAAACTTGTCCCCAGGGAGCATGGTGACAGAGACTTTCAGTTGAAAGACTGTCACGAGCGGCAAGGATGAGTCAGAACCCAATGTTGAGTCCGAACAAGTTGGCTTTTTTTTTTGTTTTTTGGAACTGGGGATTGAACTCAGGGGCACTCGGCCACTGAGCCACATCCCCAGCCCTATTTTGTATTTTATTTAGAGACAGGGTCTCACTGAGTTGCTTAGGGCCTCGCTAAGCTGCTGAGGCTGGCTTTGAACTCGCGATCCTCCTGCCTCAGCCTCCCGAGTCGCTGGGATTACCGGGGTGCACCACCGCGCCCAGCTATGCAAGTTGGCTTTTATTGAAGCTAGCACAGCAAACCAAACCATCTCCTAACACTCACTAGCAAGCGGGGTCCCAACTTACAGTCCTTGGCTGAATGGCAGGACAGCTCCTGGGTCCTCGCTCTAAGTCTCTCAGTCAAAGGGCCGTGGATCCCAGCCTCAGAGTCTTGGTCTCGGGTCGACGCGGTAGCTTCCTCCGGCTGCAGGCGGGACTGGAGCCCCTGATGACAGGCCGCAGGGCAGAGCAGCCCGGTGTCAGGGGCCGGTGGGCGGCAACTGCGAAGTGGCCATGGCCTGTGGTCTGTATATTGTCTGAGTTTCTTATCTGACTCAACCAGTTGGGGGCTGGCCACACCTAGATAGCATACTAGTCAGCAAAGGCAGGCTTACACTTTAGGTGAGCACGCAGGGCGTACACGAACATGTCTGTAGTCATTTTCCAGCTTATACACTTCAGACAAAGTAAATAACCAGATCCCACCTCGCGCCACACAGCACTGAACCCGTGATACAGAGCAAACATTATTTCCTCCACACAAGGACTGACTTAACTTTCCCTCTCCCTACTTGTGATGACACTCTTTAGAGGATTCCGTTTTCCCTCGTGCTTTTTCCCTTCTTAATATATATTGCAAGCCGGGCACGGTGGCACACGCCTGTAATCCCAGCACTTGGGAGGCTGAGTCAGGAGGATCGCGAGTTCAAAGCCAGCCTCAGCAACTTAGCGAGGCCCTTAGCAACTCAGTGAAACCCTGTCTCTAAATAAAATACAAAATAGGGCTGGGCGGGGTGGGGGCAGGGTGGGGGGTAAAAATAATAATAGAATGTGTGACAGATACCAATGCCCTGTGTACATGCATGAACGCACAGATGGTGTGACTCTACTTTGTGTACAACCAGTGAAACAATAGCTGTACTCCATTTGTGCTCAATGAATCAATAAGTAAATAAATAAAAAAAAAAATAGGGCTGGAGATGTGGCTCAGTGGCCGAGTGCCCCTGAGTTCGATCCCTGGTTCCAAAAAAAAAAAAAAAAAAAATCATATTGCAAAGTGACCTGGCAAGAGTGGGCATGAGAGCCAGAACCGCTGGACTCCGCGTGCGTGCGTGAGTGGGTGGTGCTGGTGAGGCAGGAGATAGGTTTCTGATGGGCAGATAGAAAGGGGGACCTTGGAGAATGGGGTCATGCCATCCTGGAGGAAAACCCCAGGCTAAGGGTGCTGGACTGAAGGCCCCCCTCGCACGCGGGTGCCGGCACTTCCTGCCGTTGCCCCTGGCTTCCCTGACCACCCCAACACCAGTCAACCCCAAGGAGTTGTTTTGAATCCAAGCAATTCTTTTGTTTTAAGGAACAAGTACAGGATAAGCACATTAAGCCGTCCCATCATGGGAATAGGAGATGAAAATCGCGTCCGTCCATGGAGTCAGAGAAGGAGAACAATCAGGGGACCTTCCCAGGAGAGGTTAATTCCCCAGCAAAACAGGATAAAAGCCCTAGACAGAGCGCCACGAGCGGGGCCCTCTTTGGGAACCCTCCTTTGTTCTGCTTTCCTTGCTGGCTTCTAACAGATCTGCTACTGAATTCTCACCCTGTCGCCTGCACCCTTTATTTCTTGGGTGTGTGAGACCAGAAGCCCCCAGCGCTCACAACACCCTGGCTTACACTGGGGCTCGAACCCAGGGCCGTGTGCATGCCTGGCAGGTGCCCTACCGCTGAGTGCGGCTCTACCGGATGCTTTTGGATGTGTGGACGGAAGTGGGGGCCTTGCCACTACACCACTGGAAGGCTACTGAAGGTACACAGGGGCCAGAGCCCCCGTCGAGAGGGCATTCGTGATTAAGTTAAGTGGATGCCGGTCTTGACAGCTGCTTAGGAAGCTCAGAGGAGACCCGGCTCTGTCCTGCTGGACGTTCCGACGTTGACCTAGGCAAATGCAACCTGGCTGACCATCAAGTCGGGCTCGGGTGACCACAGACCCTCAGAATTCAGGGTGCTGGTCCTTCGGGCACAGACCACGGGTGCAACTGATGCCGTTTCCTGTGGTTGCGTGGCCAGCACCAACTCAGTGCATCTCCAGGGTCTCTAGAAGACACTGCTCGCTGCACCAGTGACCAGACCCCTGTTAGCGCATAGCATGCTAATCAACAGCGCCACTGCTGACATCTCGTCTGCCCATTGGGAGGCTTCAGGAGGGTCAGACGGAGGGTGCTGAAGAGCTGGCACCATGCTGGGCTGTGGCCTTGGATAATGGCCCGTCAGCCCCACAGGGGGTGATTGGCACCCTGCAGCCCTCAGGGTGAGGGATAAAACCAAATCCAATCACAGCCGAGCGTCCCCATTGCTTGGGACTTTCCGCCTTAGCTCTGGAGCCCCCACGTGGGAAACCCTCCAGCCCTGGGCAATCCAGGCTGAAGTATTTCAATACAACTTTAGAAAGTCACATTCTTTACAGCAAATTAAGAACCTTGACCTTGAAGAGCTAAAAGGACAGGTATGCTGGAAACAACGGGTAAGAACTATTTTAAGAGCAATCTGCCTTTGGCCTCACGTTGGCAGTGTCTCCGTTCATGGGAAACAGTGCAGTTCCCGTCCTGCTGAGGGGTTTTCCTCCACGAAGCACAAATGGCAAAAGTGTGTAAGTCTGGACAATAAAGTGTCTAAAGGTACTTTGTAGCCGCCTCCAAACATTATCTCAATCATCCTGCAACCTCAAGTCTGCAGCCGAGCTCGAGCTTGAGGAAGGGCTCTGAGAAGCCCCTGCCGCTGTGCTGGAGTGTCCTGGGGCCCGAGGCCCAGGAAGTGGGGGAGCCACCAGGGGGGCCTCGAGTCTGAAGCTCCGGCAGAACTGGGCGCTCTGGCTCCAGTTCCCTTTCATAAGGCCTTGGAAAGTCCCTGTCTGGGGCTGTCCTCCTACACACCACCTCCCCGCCTGGGTCACAGGGTGACAGGGCCCTCGGGTGCTTTTCCCTCCCCCAGTCCTGCCACCTCTTCGCTCAGGCCCTCCTACCTGATCTGTGGAGCGGCCCCTGCGCCTCTGGGACAGGCTTGTCCCAGCTCTGCTCTCTTCTCCGAGGCTGGGCTCTATTTCCTGGTCACAGGGCCCTGTGCTTCGGAAGCCCCCTGAAGGATCTGATTGTGAGTGAACTCCCCGGCCTTCGCGTGCAGGCCCCACCTTCTTCCTGGTTGGTGGGAGGGCCTGGGGTGACTTAGCTTCCTCAGGCTCAGACCACCTGTCCTTCCAGGTCCCTGGCTGGGCAGAGCAGGGGCCCTGTGATGAAGACCTGTCCTTTTGTGCAGCAGGACCAGGGGACCACAAAGGGAAAGAGAAAGTGACTCCAGAGAGGGGGAGGGTGTGGGCCTGGCAGATGACCCTCCCCAGTGTTGATTCAGTAACCGGGACATGGTTTTGAGAAAAAGGAAAAAGAAGGCTTATTACTTTGCTAGCAAAAGAGAAGCACAGGGGACTCCTGTCCCACAGGCTGGGATTCTGCCATCAGGAGGGACAGGGGGTTACATTCCAGCTGTGCTCTGGTCGGGGCTCCTCCATGGTGGGGTAGGATTCACTTGTTAATTTGGGAGACAGGCATCTCCCAGATCCTGGGCTGGCATCTCCTTCCTGTGGAGCACAGGGTCCTCTAGTTCCCGACCCAGGTTAGGGAGCAGGAGGGAGAAGAGGAAAAGAAAAACTTGTCCTGTTTAAAAGGAAACTGCCAGGTGGGTGGGGGCCCACCCTGTAATCCCAGCACTTGGGAGGCTGAGGCAGGAGGATCGCGAGTTCAAAGCCAGCCTCAGCACCAGCAAGCTAAGCAACTCAGTGAGACCCTGTCTCTAAATAAAATACAAAATAGGGCTGGGGATGTGACTCAGTGGTGGAGTGCCCCTGGGTTTAATCCTTGATACCAAAAAAATAAAATAAAATTTAAAAAAATTTAAAAAATTAAAATAAAAATAAACCTCAGCTCCATTCAAAAAGTGAAGGGGACCCTGTTACACTCCCTGGGAGTTGGACAGCCTGGGCTTGCTCCACCCCCGCCCCCAGACCTGGCACAGCACCAACCCCAGTTGGCATGTGTCTTGGCTGGGTCACTTTCCTGGCAGGACTCTGTACATGATGCGGAGAGGGTAGGAGATTGCGATACAAGGTTTCATCTCCTATCCCAAAGAAAGCAGGTGTATTGACAGAGCCTGTGACCAATCCTCTAACCCAGGCCTCCAACAGCATCAGGAGGGGAAGATCAGGCTCTGACCATGATCTCAGAGGACGTCTTAAGCACAGAGAGGCTTAGATACTCTCTTGAGATCACACAGCAAACAAATGGCAGAACTGAGAGTTGGCCAGTTCTGCCAGGCCGCTTGCTCCTTCCCCCACAACTATCTACTTCTTGTGCCTCTAGTTTTCCAAGAAAGGCGTGGGGGAAGTGGCACAAAGGGAGGGTGGCTGCCACCCCTGCAGGGCCTCCAGGTCTGGGATTCAAGGACCTGGACCTCAAGTGTGCATTCCAGAAGCCGCCTGCCTGCCTTGGCATGCTGAACCGGATCCTCAGGTTGAGAGCCACAAAACGGACCCAAAAGAAACAGAAAACCAAAAAACCAAAAAACCAAGAGCATGTTGTGCAAGCTGAATCCTGAGGGAGGAGGGCCTGGAGGGCCTGCTCCCCCCACCCGGAGCTTGGGTTTAAAGGGCCACGGACCCCTCCACCACCACGGGTCCCCCCCACCCATCGGCCCCATTGTCCTGGGGCAGGCTGAGGCGGGAGCACAGGGTAAGTTTAAGCTGGTGACTGCTGAAAGAAGAGTCTGCAGCTCTGGCCAGAGAGAACCCGCAGGAAGCAACGCCCCCCTTCATTCCCACAAACCTCTCAGAGGCTGCAGCAGGGGTCCCAAGACCCCCATTAAACATGTTTACATGTTAAAAGGTGTGGGGTGGAGGGGCAGCCACCTGACAGGACTTCAGGTGCGTTTTGACCCTGTGCAAATTGATGTGATGGAAGGATGTGACAGTGTCCGTTTTTTGCGGTGCTGGGGATTGAACCCAGGGCCTTGTGCTTGCAAGGCAGGCACTCTACCAACTGAGCTACATCCCCAGCCCTCTGAGGCTTATTTGACACCTGCTTTTCTCCCCTCTCCCCCTCCCTAACAAGTTTAGGGGGACCGTGTTCTCCTTTCCTCCAAGTCAGTTGTCCTTGACGCACCCACTGCGGCACAGGAAGGCGGTGTCTGCCAGGGGACCTACGACGTGAATTCCAACACGCCTTCAGGGCACACCTGGGACCCCCGGCAGGGTGTACCTGAAATGCGGCCTCTGAGCAGCTTCGTTAGGACCCCTGTTCCCCCTGATGGGCAGACTCACAGCCTCAGGGGCAGGCGTCCCAGGGCCTCTCCTCTGCTAGCAAAGCAATAAAACTTCTTTTTCCTTTTTCTCAAAACCGTGTCCTCATTTTAAGATCAGCATTCATTGGCACTGGGGACAAGGACTGAGCTTTTGGTTACGAGGGAAGATTGCTCTGTAGCTTATGAATATGCTGATCTCGTTTCAAAAAACATGGACTTGCTGTTCACCGGGGCTTCCCTCCTCGCTGGGTGAATCAACACAGCAAATAATTCTTCAGAGCCCTCCTTTGTTAGTTGTTTAGAAGAGCTGGTGACAGGGCCACAGCCCAGGAAGATTCCAGAACGAGATCAGATCTGCACAATAGGGTGTTGGTCAAGGTCAAAGAGCTGAGCTGCCCCCCTGGATTTGGTGCCCGACCTAGGAACTTGGACTTGGTGACTTGGTAGGAAACTAGTCAGGCAGGAAAGTCCAGGGAGGCTTCCAGTCGCCGGCCTCAGCCGGCTCCCTCAGCAAAGGCGCTGTGCCCAGGGGAGAGGGCTGTGTGCTGGGGGCCGAGGCCTGGGAGTGGGAACTGTCTTCAGGTGTGTTTCAAGATGTGCTTTTCTTTTCCTAGGTTTTCCTTTAACTGTGAGGCAGGCAGAGGGAGGCATGGCTGATGGATATGGAAAAACGACAAATCCCCAAATAGAGTGGCCTGGGGAGGCAGAGGAGGCAGAAGGCAGCACAATGACCTCGTTGATGTTCCCAGTTTTGTCCTCTCCCAGGGACGATCCAGGCCTGGGGAGGAGGTCCCTCTGGGCTGGAATGACTCTCTGGGAGGAGGCCAAAGCATGGACCCTTCCCCAGACAAATCCTTCCCCAGATTCTGATTGCTGACCCCAGACCCCCCACCTGGCCCAGCAAAAAACAAATCTCAAATTCCTGAGTGCCCAAACTGACCAGCTCTGCTCCTCATTAGTTAAGTCACCTCTCAGTGTAAGCTACACAAGCACAGACTCCCCCTTTGGTCAGTGACTCATTTTCCACCAGGAAAGTGGGTCCATCAGAGGCGTGACTCCATTGCTGAATTAAGGCTCTGCAGATCCCTGAAGTTTGCACCCGGCTCCGCTCTTTTGAGCTAACAGTGGTCAGAGGGTCACCTGCAGCCAAAGTTGTTTTTTATATTGACACTGCATTCCGTATCAACCTCTGTCCTGTGATGAGGGGGAGCTGCTGTAGCTGTTTAGAGACCACCGGGGATGGGAGAGCATAGGAGTTCGGAGGCCTGGGAATGGGCCCTTGTGGTGGGTCCTCAACAGTTTTTAATCTTTTTTTTTTTTTCCTTTCCTTTGGTGGTTTTTTTTTTTTTTTTTTTTTTTTTTTTTTTTGGCACTAGGGATTGAACCCAGGGGCACTCAACCACTGAACCACATCCCGGCCCTTTTTTGTAGTTTATTTAGAGACAGGGTCTCACTGAGTTGCTTAGTGCCTTTCTTTTCTGAGGCTTGGCTTTGAACTCTCAATCCTCCTGTCTCAGCCTCCTGAGCCACTGAGACCACAGGCATGTGCCACCGTGCAGGGCACTGTAGCCAAGGTCTTTCTGCTTTGATCCCCACCTAAGACTGGAGGTAAGGAAAGCCCCCACGCCCCTGCAACATTCTTGGGTGGTTCTTGTTTACCCTCAGGAGATCCGAGCCCTCTGGTGCTGACTGGAGTTCACCCCCACAGCTGTCAGGCGGTGAGTGAAGGCCCAGGAGCGCACTGGCCCTGAGTCCCCAGAATGGTCTCTAACCATCTCAGACTGAGGAGTGGGATGGATGGAGAAGAAGGGGGAACCCTTTCCTGGCCCTTCCCTTGAGACCATTCTGACTTCTCTGGACGTGGGAGCTCCTGCCAGCAGAGATGGAAAATCTGCTGACCCTCTGGGCTGGGAAGAGGGGAGATGCGCCCCCAGCAGGAGCGGTGCCTGACTTGGAGCAGGTCGCCTGGAGGCCTGTGGGTCTCCAAGAGTGGCCTCTACCTAGTTCTTTTTCTCCAGGAGCATGGGACAACCTGGGCCTGTGTTGGGGACTTTGATGGTCAAGGAGCATGTGACCAGCATGGTGCCCCTTGGTGCCTCCCTTCTAGGAGGAAATTTGGAAGGAGGCAAGTTTCCAGTTAGGCAGGCTGAAGCAGCCACGTTACCACCTGATTCTGCCCCAGGAGCCCTGCCCAGGGTCCCCAGCAGCATGTGGGGGATACAGCCAGCTGTGACCATCTCAAGCTGGTCTTGGGCTTCCAGCATCCAGAACTGTAAGAGAGCAAATTCTGGGGCCGAAGTAGCTGGTTGTTGGCATCTTGTTATAGAACCCAAGTCACTTTATCCCGGAAGCTCATTCTCTGAGAAATCAAGTCAGCCTCAAAGCGCGTGTGGCCCCCTCGCCCTTTCAACTTCTGCACATGCCCACTTACACTCAGTTACTGTGATGTTGAGACAATTGGGGACGACGGGGCAGAGGAGTCCCCTGGCCTTAATCCTCACTTCCTATCCCACTAGCATCCTCCCTGACGCCCCTGGGATGGCACCAAGATGCCTCTGGGATCTGCCACAAGGAAGAAATTCCTAAAAATATTTCCCACACTGGGAAGCAGCTGAGCCCAGGCCACCTGGGCTGCTCCATTCCAGGACAGCTCTTCCTGTGTTTGGGGACCAGCCTGAACTTCCTCTCAATCTGTGCTGTCCCCTTCTCCTGAGGTGAAGCCCCACTCCTTTTCCCAGTTAAAGCCTGGCCTGTGTGTTAGTGCTCTGACCTGCTTTCTCTCTCTCTCTCTCTCTCTCTCTCTCTCTCTCTCTCTCTCTCTTTTTGGTACCAGGAATTAAACCAAGCCACATCCCCAGCCCTTTTTAAAATTTTTTTTCTTTTTTTTTTTTTTTTAGACAGGGCCTTGGTAAGTTGCTGAGGCTGGCTTTGAACTTGCAATCCTCCTGCCTCAGCCTCCTGATTCGCTGGGATCATCACAGGGGTGTGTGGCACTGCACCAGGCCTGACCCAGCCTGGTTTCATTTTTATGGTCACTGAGTCAGAAGCTCCTGCGGCTGGTGTCATTAAGATGGGAGGAACCAGGTGATGCGGGCTCTGGCAGGGGAGGGGGGCCCTGCAGGTGCAGGAAGATGCTTTGGAGGAAGAGAGGGGCCTCAAACAGAGGGGGCCTTGGGAGAGCAGGGAGGCAGGCAGGTGGTGGGAGCAGCCCTGCACAGGGCAGCCCAGGGGGAGGAGGAGTCTTGGGAGGCCAAGCATGGAGGAGAGCGGGAGTTTGGTCCCAGAGAAAGGCCAGAGGAGGCTGGGGAGCGGGGAAACAGCCACAGGAGTGGCCTGAGGAGGCCCCTCATTGGAGAATCTTCTGCAGCTTATTGACCTGAAAGTGACAGTTTCTGAACAGTCTATTCCAAGGCCAGAATGGCCTTCCGTCGTAGGGGTACACGAAGTTCTTCCAACAGTGCTCAAACTCTGGATGGAAGAGGAGCGTGCGGTCAGCGCCCACCTCTGCTCCCTGCCCCTCCAGGCAGCCCAGCACAGGCTCCCCTTCCCCTCCCACTGCTCCAGGACGGCTGGGCCCTCACCCCAGGTCCTCCCGGCCCCCCACCCTCTGCTTCTCACCGGGGAAGGTCATGATCTTCACCCTGGCTCCTTCCCGCCGCAGCGTGCGAAGGCCCTCCTGGTACTCCCTTTCCCAGAAGTAATAGAGGCGGGCAGCGTAGATGGTCAGGCTCACGTTGGAGTGGCTGGCCAGGAAGGCGGCCACCTGCTCCGCGCAGTGGCAGCAGGGGCTCCAGGACAAAAACCAAGTGATGTGGAGGTGCTGGCTGAGGAAGAGCACCGGGCAGGTGTGCAGCCAGTGCAGGAAGCACAGCTCGGTGTGCAGGCGGGCGTCCCAGATGACCTGGGGGATGAGAGGGGCAGCGCAGGGTGGGAGCGCCCCCCTCGCCATCTCCTGCTTCTTCCCTTTGAATTCACTCATCCTCCCAGCTCCCAGGTGTCCCTGGGCCAGCATGCTGAGCCCCTGCCTGGCCAGGTCCACTGGGGAGGGCCCAGAGCAGCACCGTCCCATAGGGGACGGAGCCCCTGGCCACAGGGGCCTGCGGAGACTCGAACTGTGGCTCCTCTGATTTGAGACCCGGGGCCCAGGAAAACCCACAGCTCATTTCAAAAAAGAAACGAAGAGTGTTGCTTTGGTGAAATGTTGAAATGCTACCTCAGGCGCCCTGGACTAGGTAAGTCACTCAAGTTAATTCCACCCGTGTCCAACAACTTCGTAAGCTGTGGCCACCAGAAGAATCTAAGCGACAGGCACGACTCCAGTCCTGTCCATCAGGTAGCTGTGCTGCAGAGCACCTGCTCACCCCAGAGGCTCCCTCCCCTCAAAATACCTGGGGCAGCCTGAGCACGGGTGGCGGATGACCGGGCAGGTGTGGGGGGGACGTGTGAGTGCCAAGGGTGGGGGCTGCAGGGTGGCATTGGCTCGAGCATGGCTGCCACGTGGGGAAGGCCCCTGTGCCTGGCTCTGAGCAGGCTGGGGACAGGCAGGGGGAAGCGCTGCGCCCCATGTGGTGGGTCCTCTCTGTGGGGATCAGGGTTGTGGGGGGAGCAGCCCCACTGCCCCAGACACGAGGGCCAGATAAGACCCTGGCTGCTCAGTGCCCTAGCCAGCCAGATGCTCTCTCCTGGGGATGGCTGGACGCGGAGCCTCGCGACACGGTTTGGGGGAAGCAGTGCTGCAGACTTCTGAAGAATCCTCTGTGGGAAGTGGACGCCATGATCTTCCAGATTACAGGGTGTCAGGCGAGGCCTGGGCCCAGGGGCCCCAGCATCTCAGGGGCACTCGGCCACTGAGCCACATCCCCAGTCCTATTTGGTATTTTATTTAGAGACAGGGTCTCACTGAGTTGCTTAGGGCCTCGCTAAGTTGCTGAGGCTGGCCTTGATCCTCCTGACTCAGCCTCCCAAGTCGCTTGGATTACAGGTGTGCGCCACCGTGCCCGGCAGCGTCTGGCTTTTTACTGTCATTTTTTCTGCGTTCTCAACTGACTTGGCTCCTGCCTACCACGTGAGAAGAGTCTGACTGATACCTGGTTTTTAAGGACTCCACTGTGAAAGGGGACAACGACGTCACGATCTATTCTATCCACGTGGTAGCACAGGAAGGTGTCGTGCCGACCCAGGGCCCATCGTAGGTTTCGGAAGTGGAAGAGAAATGTCCTTCGATGTATGCGCCTTATCTTGTTTCTGAAGACACAAAAGATAGTGCAGAGTGTACCCCAAGTTACCCTGAGGGGCTGCCCACCCGGCCGGCTCCCGGGGTCCCCCAGGTGCTCCCCACCCTCCGCAGCTCTGAGAATTTCCACCTGGAGGGCATGTTGGACCCGCCCTGGATCCCAACTCTGATCCCTCCAGTGGGACACCCCACCCTCCCACCCAGAAGACCTAAACCCCCACCCCAAGTATGAGCTTTTAGCAAGCATCTCACTCGGGTTCTTTCCTGACTCCACACCCACGCATGCTGTCATGCCTTCTGGTTTTTTAAAAATCAGGGCAACGCCTAACATGTGGACAAGTAGCTGTTCTGAGGATTTCATGTGTCTTGCCCTGTCAGGGGTGGGGGAGCCACCCTGATCCTGTGGCCCCCCATTTAATAGGGGGCAAAGCTGTTAAGTGACGGAGCTGGACCCCCGTCCAGGACAGGTCACATCCAGTTGGCACATCCCGTGGCCCGCAGGAGTGTGCAATGTGGGGTGGAACTTTCTTTTCTCTTAGTTTGAACATTTCTCCTGATCATTCTTTCTTGTGTTCTCGGGTCATCCTGGTGATCCAGTTCTAAGAAGTGAGGGCTCATCTCTGAGGTTGTGGCTGAGCCTGGGACCCTCTGCAGTCCCTCTTGGGCTCACGGTGGAGGTGACTCCTGGAGAGATGATTCACTCCGTTCCAGGGCTTTTCCCCGCTCCCCCCGACTCCAAAGACTTCCCGAGGCCACTGCACACGTGTAACAAGGTCCATCCCAGTGAACAGAATTGCCAATCGCTTCGATCAGACTTTGCGTTAGTTTCTGATTGATAACAAGACCAGGAAAGTCTGGAAGACCCTGGGCGGGGAGGCCCAGGTGGTGACTTTCAGACAGCTGTGAGGAAGTGACAATGGGGCTGGGGGAGGGGGCGAGGGGACAAATTCAGAAGCAGCCACCACGGGGGGAGGGGCACCCTCCAAACCGGCAGAGACCTGGAGAGGGAGCGGCCCGGGACTGGGATCCGGAGGAAGAAGACCAGAAGGCTCTAGGGGGAGCGGGAGGGGACCCCAGGAAAGGAGCAGCTGCAGGGGGCCGGTGGGCAGATGGCCAGCGGTACCTGATCGGTGGCGATGGGCGGTGGCATCCTGGGCAGGCTCCTGGTCTCCAGTTCTGGGGCTCCATTTCCTGGTTATAGGGCCCTTGTTTTGGAAGCCCCCAATAGATCTGTGAGTGACCACCCAGGGCAATCTGAGGGCAGGCCCCACCGTCTCCCTGGTTTAGCACCGGAATGGGAGGACCTAGGGTGGTTTTCTGCCTTGGGCTCAGACACCTTCCCTTGTCCCCCTGTCCCTGGCTAGGCAGAGCAGGGCACGACCCCTGAGACAAGACAGGCCCTCCCCGCAGCGGAACCACAGGAAGCGCAAAGGGAAAGCGAAAGTAACTGATCCCAGGGCCAGGGAAAGTGAGAGCAGGCGACGCCCCAGGGGCTGGACAGTCTGAGGAGCTGGGGGCGCTGGACAGGACAGTGCAGGTCCCAGACAAGAACCCCTGTGTTCGCTCGCCGCACTGGCCGGAGCAGGGAAGGAAGACAAGCATTGGGCTCCCCATTCTGATCTTCCCATCGTCTCCTCATCCAGCTTCCCAGTCAGTTACCCCAAGGGGACCAAGCTAGTGATTGACAGCTCAGGAGCAGACAGCCGCAGACGGCAGAGCTGGAATGGGAGACCTCACGCAGGGGCCTTTCCACACCCCAGCGGGGTCTCCTGCTTCTCCCTGCAGACACTTGCCGCCCACGCTGTCCAGGGTGGTGGCATGGACCAAGAAATGTCTGTCTCTCTCTCTCTCTCTCTCTCTCTCTCTCTCTCACACACACACACCCGCACATACGCACAGCTTTCTAATTGTTTAAATGTTTAAATCCATGCTAGGATAAAACCAGAATTCCTTTTTTTTTTTTTTTTTTTTTTTTTTTGGTACCAGGGATTAAACCCAGAGCACTTACCACTGAGCCACATACCCAACCCTTTTTATTTTTTATTTTGAGACAGGGTCTCTAAGTTGCTTAGGGCCTCCCTAAGTCGCTGAGGCTGGTCTTGAACGTGAGATCCTCCTGCCTCAGCCTCCCGGGTCACTGGGATTACAGGCGTTTGCCATCCAGCCCAGCCTAAAACCTAGAATTCTTTGTTGGAATGAACGTCCTTGTGTCCTCCAAATAATCGTCCTGAATATCATGCCCTTCAGGTCCTGGGCTCCTCTGAAGGCAGAACCCTAAGGAAGACTGATGACTGGCTGTTAGGCTTGCATCAGCGCCCCCTCCTGGCGAAAGGCGGTGCTACCTCTCCACAAGGTGAAACTGGATGGTGGAACTCCCCAGGTGGGTGCTCTCGGTTGCCTTGGAGAACAGATGGGCACAGGATAGACCTCAGTAGAAAATAGGCACTTCCCCTGATCAGAAACAGACACAGAAGGACATGAAGTGAGGAACATAGACCCAGGAGGCACCCCTAAATCTAGCTCTGGGTGACAGCGAGACATGTAGTGAAGACAGCAGCTTGACAGTCAGGTGAGTCCTACCTACGCCTGTGTGGCCCTGGGTGACTTGTTTAACGTCTCCGAGTTGCTAATATTCCTCATCTTTATTTTATTTTTTATTTTTTTTAATTAATTATTTATTTATTTATTTTGGAACCAGGGATTGAACTCAGGGACACTCGGCCACTGAGCCACATCCCCAGCCCTATTTTGTATTTTATTTAGAGACAGGGTCTCACTGAGTTGCTTAGGGCCTCGCTAAGTTGCTGAGGCTGGCTTTGAACTCGCGATCCTCCTGTCTCAGCCTCCCAAGTCGCTTGGATTACAGGCGTGCGCCACCACGCCCGGCTATTCCTCATCTTTAGATGAACATAAACAATATGCACCTTATTGTTACTGGGAAAATAAAATCTGATTCATTTATGTAAAGAATTTAGCCATCCTCAGCAAAAGGAGGTGCTAAGCAACAGCGAGACCCTGTCTCTAAAGAAAATGCACACTAGGGCTGGGGATGTGGCTCAGTGGTGGAGCGCCCCTGGGTTCAATCCCCAGTCCCCCCCCAAAAAAAGAATTTAGCATGGCACCTAGATTGTTAAAAGAATGGAAAGTGTAATTGTTATTCCACTAGTTACCGTGTGCTTATTTATTCATCTGTCTGTCCATTCTGGGGACTGGGTCCGGTTCTCATGTGTGCTATACCGACGCCCTCCCACCACGCTGTCTCCAGGCCTGTTAGCTGGTTTTTTAAAAACATCTTCCCACTGGATTTGGAGGTGCACACCTGTAATCCTTGTGCCTCAGGAGGCTGAGGCAGGAGAATCGCCAAGTTCCAGGTCAGCCTCAACAACTTAGTCCTCAACAGGGCCCTCGGTAACTTAGGCCCTGTCTCAAAATAAAAAACAAAAAGCGCTGGAGACATTGCTTAGTGGTAGAGCACATCTGGGTTCTATCCTCAGTACAGAAAAAAAAAGGAAAACATTTCTGCTTGTGTGATTTCATTTCTAGGAATATATCAAACCATCGGCATGAGACTGACTGTTCCATTCAAATCGTCGACTGTGTCGATAGCTTGCTTCTCCGTAGTATCGAGCAGCGTTAATGTCGTGGATATGATGTTGCCTTTGTTTTCTGGAGGGGGTTCTGGAGATTTAATCCAGAGGCACTTTACCACTGAGCGAGCCCTTTTTTATATTTTATTTAGACAGGATCTCTCTCAGGGGCTCAGGGCCTCCGTAAGTTGCTGAGGCGGACCTTGAAATTGTGATCCTCCTGCCTCAGCCTCCCAGTGGCTGGGATTTTTGGTATGTGCCACCACATGGGGCCTTGAGTTTAGGTTTTGGTCTGAACATGAACTTGCATTTCTCTGGGATAAATGCCCAAGAGCTTAATTGCTGGGCTAGGGCTGTAGCTCAGTTATAGGGAGATTGCTTAGCATGTGTGAGGCACTGGGTTTGATTCTCAGCACCATCTATAAATAAGTAAAGGTTCATTGACAACTAAAAAAATATTTTAAAAAAGAGTGTAATTGCTGGGTTTTATGTTTAGTGTGTAATTAGTTTTGTAAGAAACTATGAAACTATTTCCTAGAATAAATGTACCATTTTATATTCTCACCAGCAATGTATGGTCGGCCCAATTTCTTCACCTCCTTCCCAGCATGTGACCCTATCACTATTTTTTTAACTTAGGCATCTGGTAGGTTTATAGTGATATTGTGGTTCAATGTTCATTTCCGCAATGGCTAACAATGTTGCCCTTCTTTTTCTTTCTTTAGTTTTTGTACCAGGGATTGAACCCAGGGGCGCTTAACCACTGAGCCACATCCTCAGCCCTTCTTATATTTTGTTTTGAGACAGGGCCTTGCTAAGTTGCTGAGGCTGGCTTTGAACTTGTGATCCTCCTGCCTCAGATTCCTGAGCCACTGGGATTACAGCTGTGCGCCTGGCACCCAGTTTAGGATTTGATTTCTGTCAAACTCACGGGCATACCAGGCTTCACCCTCCACGTGATCACTTGGCTCTAAGAGATCAGGGCCTGAGACAACGCACATGGCGGTCAGCAGAGCAGGGCCTCGGGATTCCCACGTGCAGCTTCCAAGGCCCCGGGCACTCACCAGTGGGTACTTGGCTCTGAGGTCGGGGCCTAGACTTCCTCAGCCCTGGGGACCTTCAGATTTGATCCCGGTAAGTTGGTGGCCTGTTAGTGGCTCTTTTTTTTTTTTTTTTTGGAACCAGGGATTGAACTCAGGGACACTTGGCCACTGAGTCACATCCCCAGCCCTATTTTGTATTTTATTTAGAGACAGGGTCTCACTGAGTTGCTTAGGGCCTCGCTAAGTTGCTGAGGCTGGCTTTGAACTCGCGATCCTCCTGACTCAGCCTCCCAAGTCGCTTGGATTACAGGCGTGCGCCACCACGCCCAGCTTGTCAGTGGCTCTTGGGCTGCTGTAGCTCATCAAGGGCGTGTGCTCATTAGTTATAGATTTTAATTTTTTTTAATGTGTTCTATTTCTGCCCCGTGTTAGTGTCAAGGTCGTGCTGATTTTATAGGATTTGGAAGTCTGCCATTGCTTTCTTTTCTCGGGAGTGATTTCTGTCACCTGTGAACGGTCTGCACGTTGACACCAGGTCTGCGGTCTGAGGCTGGATGACAGTAGGTCACCGTTTTAATGCACTCTCTAATGACGAACCTGAGAAGTGATTTTCCGCATTTAGAGTCAGTTTCGGTGACTCTCGGTGCCTAGAATATTTCCATAAGTGGAATGGAATACGGAGCTTTCCCAGCTGCTAACAGAATTTGTGGCTGGAAGTGAAAACCGCCCTCAGAAGATACTGTGCACCTAACACCCCAACCAAAGTTTCCAGTGGAAAGACAGACGCGACCCGAAGGCTACTCACTGGACCCACTGAGAGGCGATGAGCTGTGGCCCCGAGACCCAGCGTGAGCACCTGTGGGCTGTGTCCCTGGGTGGGGCCGGAGGTTTTGGAGATGTCAGATTGGATCAGCTCTTCCACGTCGTCGGAGGACACTGGGGAAGCACCGCCCACCTCAGGATCCCCACTGCAACGTCGTCCTCTGTGCAGGTCACGAGATTCCCAGACGCAGGTGCGCATGAGCCCTTTCTTGAAGCAGGGAAGGCCCAGCGCCGATGACAGCAGCACCCGGTAAGTGGCAGGCACCAGTCCCCGGCCTCCTGCCTTCTCCCACCCAAGCCTGAGAAGAAAGTTAAACACACCCAACTCCCCCTGCATCCGTGAAGAGCCTGGGGTGCTTCTGCCCTGGGACTCCGACTCTGGAGCCCTCCTGCGTGCGCCCTCGGGGCCCTGTGCCCTGGCGCCCAGGGCTCCCAGACTGGCTTCAGGATCAAAGGACAACGGAGGCCAGGGAGTCTGGAGAAGGGCCTGGGGGGAGCAGAGAGGGCCTCTGGGGGGCAGGCAGAGCTGTGGGCTGCTTTGATCCTCGGGGTGGGTAACTCTGGGCCCTTCCTGCCTGCGGGCACCTCCTGCCTCCCCAGCTGCAGGTCAGAGTCAGCGTGGAATCCCAGGTCAGCCGGGGGGCAGGCCCAGGAGGGCCCTGTGGGAGCAAGTCGGGGAGACCGAGGGCCATATGGTGTGGCCCCCCGCTTCCCAGCTTATGCAAATTTCACCTCTATAAAACTGAAAAAGAAGTAGGGCACAGGGCTGAACCCCAAAGCATGAATCCTACTTATGAGAAAACCACACACACAAGGACACACGCAGCTGGACATACATGTTCACCGCGTGCGCGAGCGCGTACGTACTCACGGTGAGATCGACCGACTCGGTTGAGTACACTTGCCTCATTCCCACTCGTCCACAATACCAAAGCTTTTTAAAACAAATGAACAAATAGATATTTATAAGAATGGAAAGTGGGAGGGGTGCGTGTGTCTGTCCCTTCTGGAGGAAGGGCTTTGCTAAGCTGCCGGGGTGGGGTCCCTGCTCACCGAGAGGGGCCCAGAGGTAGGTGGCGGGTGTGGAGGAGGCTGCGCAGCCTCAACTGCTCAGCATTTGAAACAGAAAAGGTCAGAGTGTGGGTGGAGGGGGATAATCAGAGAGGACAGAGACATGGGGCTGGGTGGGAAGAGTGGGTGTCAGCGGGTGGGTGATTTTTTTTTTTTTTGGAACCAGGGATTGAACTCAGGGATACTTGGCCACTGAGCCACATCCCCAGCCCTATTTTGTGTTTTATTTAGAGACAGGGTCTCACTGAGTTGCTTAGGGCCTCGCTAAGTTGCTGAGGCTGGCTTTGAACTCGCGATCCTCCTGCCTCAGCCTCCCAAGTCGCTTGGATTACAGGCGTGCGCCACCACGCCCGGCTCGGGTGGGTGATTTGAGAAGCAGGTAACAGGGCTGGAAGGACAGGAGGTGGACTGGGGAGGGGCGGCTGAGGATGTTCCCCCGAAATGTGACTTTTCTTTTCTTTTCTTTTCTGCTCCTTTCTTTTCTATATCCCTAGCCCTTTTATTGATTTTATTTTGAGACAGGATCTTACTCAGTTCCTGAGGCTGGCGATCCTCCTGCCTCAGCCTCCTCAGTTACTGGGATAGCAGGCGTACAGCACAGGGCTAGCAGCTCCCCTTGCGTTTCTCAAAAATCCCTCTGCAAGGACTGCAGCAGCCTCGGGGGCCTGGGGGCGGACAGCTGCCCACGGGTGTCATCTTGAAGAGCTAAGCCTGTAAGTCAATGGTTGTCCTGAGCTCTGTCACACTGAGGGCGTCATCTGGCTCCGGTCATGTCTTTCTAAAGCCTCACCTGCATCTCCACCTAATCATCACCCTGGAGGGAGACTAGGGACTTCTGGCCACCTCTGCCATCCCTGGACTCAGGGTGCACAGGCAGGAGCAGGTGGACATGTGTGAGGTGGTTCAAGTCCCCAAGCTGGGCAGGCACCTGTGGAGCAGGTGACATTGACCCCAGGCAGCTCATCTTGGGAGCTGCAGACCTGGCAGAGGCTGCCTTCCCAGAAACAGAAAATTAAAAGCCTGAGATTATTTCAATCTTCCTTTGATGCAGCCACCAGAAACCCCCACCAAAAAGACCAGAATTAAGCTTCTCCAATGACCCTCACCCTGACTGTAACCCTGAGCTTCTCCCCTAGTCAACCAGGTGCTGAGGGAGACTGTCAGCAGGGTCTGTGTGGAGAGCCCTGCGGTTGGAAGCTTCCTCCTTCTTGAAAATGCCAGGTTTGCAGACAAAGGGTGCGAGAGGCCGTCTCAGGAGAGCTTGCCTACAAAAGTTAGTTTCTGTTGTCCGTGGTAAAAACTTGTGAAACCTCTGTCCAACCGAACAAAATAGGACAAAGAGTAACTGCTGTGTAACCATCACTGGGTGTAAATCAAAAAGAATTTGCAGACTCGGGTCCAGAGATGGTTAGGCATCAGCCCCTGTGGATCATTGCAGCTTAGATAAACCCGCTTCCTGAAAATCCCTCCAGCGTCCAGCCTTATCTGTCCTACGTCACTTTGGCTAAAATGCCCATTTACTGGAGTTTTAATTTTATTTTTTGCATGTTTTAGTGATTATGGTGTGTGGTGTGGATATGAGGTGTCGCCTAACAGCCCGTGGTAATGCAGGGGTATCCAGAGATGAGATGGCTGCACTGAGAGCTGGAACGGAACCCCTCAGTCCTGTGTGGGTGGTGACCTGGGCAGGTGCTGTGTGGCGGGAGGAGGTGGGCACTGGGTCCATCTTCCCTGAGGTCCCTCCCTCTTTCTCTCTGCTTCCTGGCTGCCACCATGGGGACAGCTTCCCTCCACCACACCCTTCCTCTGGAAGTCCTGCTTCACCTTGGGTCCAGAGCAATGGCCTTGGCTGACCACACGGCACTGGTGAAACCAGGAGCCCAAATCAACTTTTCCTCCTCCAAGTTGTTCTGTGGGTCCTTGGGGCACGGCAGGCAAGCCGGCCCCCACACCGGGCTCTACTTTGTCTTTCTTACATTCTTCTTGCCCAGCTCTCGATCAAGATGACTTCAACTTCCCAAAATCAATTGTGGAAGTTCAACTTTTCCCCGTTTCCTGGGTAAGATCGGTTCCAGTTCTTCCAGGGTTGATCCAACTCACGTGGACCCTCCCGGCTGGCACTTGGATGCCGCTGTCTACGAGAATGGCTTCACCGTTCACGTTTCTTTCACAGTTTAGGGTGGTTCATGTGCTTTATCTCTCCTAGTGTCCTTTTATCATTTTTTCTAGAAAGCTGTTCATTTTGCCTCATTCTTCAAATCTCTTGGGATGAGTGAGTTCACAGGTTCCCTTCTGACTTCTTACTCTCTCTACAATTCTGTTGCTACTTTCATTCATGTTTAGTTTATTTTTACTTTTGCTGGATTTGCAGATTTTCAGTTTTATTTTCTTCAAAGTACTGGGTCTTGATTTCGTTAACCCTTCTGTAATTCCTTTTTCAACTTCTTTTTTTTTTTTTTTTTTTTTTTGGAACTAGGGATTGAACTCAGGGACATTTGGCCACTGAGCCACATCCCCAGTCCTACTTTGCATTTTATTTAGAGACAGGGTCTCACTGAGTTGCTTAGGGCCTCACTAAGTTGCTGAGGCTGGCTTTGAACTCGTGATCCTCCTGACTCAGCCTCCCAAGTCGCTTGGATTACAGGCATGTGCCACCGTGCCCGGCCTTTTTCAACTTCTTGAATGGATCACTTAGCTTAAAGATCA
Organism: Glaucomys volans; assembly: GCA_020662805.1. NCBI lineage: Eukaryota > Metazoa > Chordata > Mammalia > Rodentia > Sciuridae > Glaucomys > Glaucomys volans. The sequence goes on along the minus strand of JAJEJO010000201.1, from coordinate 846,966 downwards.
AATATCAAAGATGCAGCCGCTAAAGGTCGTTGGGCTGAGGTCTGCAGAGGGGAGGGGATGACCGAGGCAGGTGGCAGGGGCTGAGGAGGGACTGGACAGAGGAGGGGCAGACTCCGCTGAGCAGGGCTGCCCCGCTCTGCTCAAGGGCAGCAGACACAGTAGACACTATTGGTCACCAAAGTCCCCACCCTTCACCCCCTCTGACCGGAGAGCCCAGCATGTGTGAGCTGCCCCTGCCCCACCAGGCTGGGACTCCCGGTTCCAGGGACAGGGCTGGGGCTGACTTTGGAAATCACAGTGACTCCATTTCTGTTGAAAGTTGAGTCTAGGGACCAGGTGTGACCCGACATGGAGGGATGAACATGCTGGGGTTTGGGGTGGCCTGTCCCGCAGCGCAGGTGCGCCCCCAGGAAGAGTCCCGGCCCTGGCTCATGTCCCATCCACACGTCATGGGGAGCAGCAGCTGATGTGTCACGAGAAGTGAGGAGCCCGGAGCCTGCCCTGTGGGGTCGAGGAGCAGAGACGGCCAGGAAGAACTGAGTCCCAAGGACGTTACGGAGAGGACGAGCGAACCAAGCTGGAGCTTCTCTGGCTTGAGATTTTTTGTTAGAGAATTAGTGGCAGAGCCGGGCGCGGTGGCGCACGCCTGTAATCCCAGCACTCGGGAGGCTGAGGCAGGAGGATCGCGAGTTCAAAGCCAGCCTCAGCAACTTAGCGAGGCCCTAAGCAACTCAGTGAGACCCTGTCTCTAAATAAAATACAAAATAGGGCTGGGGATGTGGCTCAGTGGTGGAGTGCCCCTGGATTCAATCCCCAGTACCAAAAAAAAAAAAAAAAAAAGAATCAGTGGCATCACCGAGCTCTGTTCCTGTGACCAAGAAGTCATGGCTGGGAGACCTGAGACCTGCTCCCCGGGGCAGGGAAGGGAGGGGCCGGGTGAGGCGCACAACTCCCCCACGACAGCGGGCACTGTGCACAGTGCGGGAAGCCGCAGACACCCACAGGTGACCGTTACCAGCCGTGTGGGTTTTGTAAAGAGCGTTGTGATGATCAATAGGATTGAACAGGAAGTCAAGCAGCCTCCCATCCTCAGAGATCCTGCGAGAGCACAAATTTTAGGGTTCAAAGAAAGTTTGAATTCTGCAGCTCTCGGAGAAGCATCTGGATAAACTCCACTTAAACCCCACACGAAGGCTTGACGTCCAGGGCCAGCTGTCGGGGAGGACGAGCCCAGGAGGGCTGGCTGCCTGAGGGGGACAGGTCCCTTCCCTTCTCACAGCAGCCTCAGCCTGCATGAGGTGAGGCTTCCCGTGCCTCCAGACAACCCCCCCTTATCATGGCATCCACAAACTTCCCAAATTCCCACAGGCATTCATCTTCAGGATTTGGGAAAGAGAAATCAAAACTCCCACGAATTTTTTAAGAATTCTAGAAATAACAAGTTATTCTATTTCTATAAGCTTACAATTTAATTTTTGGCTGGTACTGTGACGCCTGCCTGTAATCCCAGAGGCTCGGGAGGCTGAGGCAGGAGGATCACATGTTCAAGGCCAGCCTCAGCAATGCAGCAAGGAGGGCATTGTCATCTTTTTCCCTGTTTGCTGGAAGCCTGTTCTAGCAGAAAGGTGGTGACAGCAGTCGTCAAGTCCCCAGCACAGAGTGAGAGGCAGGGAGAGAACCCTCCAGGAAGAGCCAGAGGCAGGCTGACTCAGACCTGGCAGGCAGCAGTGCCTTCCCGGGCCTTTCCAAATCCTGATCTGGAGGGGGCGTGAGAAAGCGACATGGTCCCTCCAGGGCCACTTGGCTTCCTAATAAAACACGAGTTTCTAAGGAGCCTTGGGAGTTCTGGTGGCCTAATGGAAGGTCTGGCTTCAGGGGCGATGGGGATTCTGGAGTGGGGCCTCCTGGGGCCCAGGCCCTGCCCCGGTGTTGACAGCACCTCAGAGCCCCCCGCTGCCCCCCATGAGGCTGTCTCCAGGAACCCTGGGCAAGACCCAGTTTCCGGGGTCTCTGGGGCACTCGACCTGAAGAAGCTGCTAGTGTCGTGTTTTGGTGGCCCTGCCAGTGGAGGGGTGCTCCGTAGCTACCTTCAAGGCCCCTCCTGGAGCTCAGCTCTCCACAGAGAGAACGACACCCCAAAGTCATGCAGGACAAATGGGGCGCGCGGCTCAGCACGTCTGGAAGGCTTTCCCAGGACCACCGCTGCTGTCTCCCTCCCCACTGTCATTCAGCAGATGGTCTTTCTTGCTCAGGGGGGTCCATGGCTTGCCCCCACGGGCAGGAGTTCAGAGGGAAAACCAGAGTTCCTGCCCTCCCACGCCTGTGACTGACAGGAGGCGGAGGTAAGAGCCTCGGGAGGGTCCTCTTCCTTTTGGCCTCTTCACTTACTGAGGGTGGACGCCTCACTGCAGGCTCCTGTTCAACTGAGACAACGCAAGCTGGGAAGGCCCAGGGCATGGTCCCCAGGCTGCTAGGCTCAGAAAGATGAGCCACTCATGCAAGGACACAGGGAAGAGCAGAGCCCAGACTCAAATTCAGGTCTGTCTGACTCCAAAGCCCTCCCTAAGGTGAGTCCCTAAGGTGAGTGTAACAGATGGACCAAAGAGGACGAGGTCAGCAGAGGGTGGAAGGTGACACCAGGGGCCCGGGCTTGAGAGGCTGGGCTGGAGAGTCACACTTGGGAGGCATCAGAAGGAAAGGGGGAGCTGGACGTGGTAGCACACACCTGTAAACCCAGGGACTTGGGAGGCTGAGGCAGGAGGATGGCGAGTTCAAAGACAGCCTCAGCAACTTTGGGAGGCCCTAAGCAACTCAGCAAGACCCTGTCTCCAAATAAAAAATAAAAGGGCTGGGGGTGTGGCTCAGTGGGTAAGCGCCCCCAGGTTCAATCCCCAGTACCCCCCAAAAAGAAATAGCTGAAGGAAATCCACCAGTGAAACCAGAGGAAGTTCAAGGCGATGGCCTTGGGAGAGCAGCGGGGGGCCTGTGGGAGAAAATCCTTCTCTACTCATTTGCCTTAATGAGTGTGTTCTATCTGAGAACTCTTGAAATGCATTCACAACATGGAATAAAACCATAAAATAACTAGCAGTTGAACTAATAAGGAAAGGACAGATTCTCATCTAAAAGGGGATTAAAAGGAGTATCAGACCCCGATACAATGTCTGCATCCCAGCTATCTGACAAAGGACTCCTCACCTGAATACGTAAGGCGCTCCAACGAATCAGTAAGAGAAAGATCCAGTTGTAAAAGGGGCAAAGATCTTGAGGTAGCTAAAAAAGAGGGTGTCAAAATGGCTTGTGAGCCCCTGAGATGGTGCTCAATGTTATTAGCCACTGGGGACACGGAAACTGAAATCACAGCAAGATACCACTGCCTCCCCACCAGAGTGGCTAAAATTCAGAAGACTGACGATATCAAATATTGTCCATCTGTAGAGCACCTGGAATTCCCTTACATCGCTGAGGGGAGTCTAAGATGGGACAATGGCTTTGGAGAAAATGTTTAGTAATACCTATGAATCCTACTCTGTGACTTAGTGATATCAGTCCTTGGGAAAATCTAACTGAAATGAATGCTGCAGCCACCACAAGACATGCACAAAAATGCCCACAGAGCTTCATTCATCACGGCCAAAGTGAGAATAACACCCTTTGTCTGTTTGGCTACAATAGAATACACTGTGGTATGTCCAGCAATGGAATACTACACAGCAGTACAAAGGAATAAACTCCTAAACAGCAAACATGAGCCCCATGAATATAATACTGAATGAAAGAAACCACAAGTAAATTCATCCTGTATGTAGTTCCAAATAGGCAAAACCTGCCTAAGATCACAGAAGTCAAAACAAGGGCTCCCTGTGCATCTGAGATTCTGGAAATAGTCCCCTCCTCATTCTGGGAAGCAGATACATTAACTGGTGGTGTTAACTCTAAGTTATGACCCAATAAAAATTTTTAAAGAAAAAAATCACAAAGCTTCTATTTTTTTAAAAAAACCTTTTATAGATATTAAAGGACCTTCATTTTATTCATTTATTTATACACGGTGCTGAGAATTGAACCCAGCGCCTCACACATGCCAGGCAAGTGCTCTACCACTGACCACATCCCAGCCCAAAGCTTCTATTTTTAAAAAAGGAAACACTTCACTCAATGACAGAAAATATCTCAAATAAATGGATAAGAAATGCAATACCCATGCTGTCCCCGCGGCTGCTGTCATTTTTCTTTTTTTTTAAATGCCGGAAAGAGGGCTACTGGAGTCCACATCACAGACTAATGTGATTGAAAGCAAAGACATTTTTGAAATCAGATGAGGGGACATTCACCATTTATCAAAAACTGTAAGGGCTGCGCAGAGACCGTGAGCCGCAGAGCGAGGTATGTGCCGGGAACAGCGAGAGCCGCCAGGACACCCGCGCACGGGGACCGGCGTCCCACACGGTGGCGTCGTGATTCGGCGGCAGGAAGATGGACGTGGGTGCGGGTGCTGCTGAGGGCCCCGTGCCCCGACCGCGCTCCTGCGCCGCGGCACTGTCGCCCCTCGGCCGGCCTCGCCGCGAGCATCCGCACCCCTGGGACCGCGGCCGTCCCTCTGCCCGGGCGCAAGGGCAGCGAGGCTCGGGGGTGGCAGGGCCTGCGCGGGAAAGCGGTCCCCGAGGCATGCGGTGCCCGGTGCCCGTCCCCGGGTTGTTTAAAGCAAACCAGAACGGAGCGGCACGGCAGAGGGGACCGGTCAGGCGGCAGAGGGGACCGGTCAGGCGGCAGATGAGCCTCGAGCAAACCCGCAGTGACGGACAGGCCGGCTCGTGGGTCGCCGGGCAGGAGTTTCCAGGGACACAGACCTCCAAGGTCTGGGGACCCACACCCGGGCACAACCTGCCGTGGGACCACCGCCCGGCTCACAGCGCACCCAGCGCAGGCCGCAGGGGCCGGGCGCAGGCTTCCGACCTTCTGGATCTTTCTGTCACTCCCCCCTCGGTATGCACCATCTGGGTGACCTTGGGGATGCGGGGGATGCGGGGTTTCCCGTCCCGTGGTGGTGCTGTTCTTTCACATCTTCAGTGACACTAAAACCAACCCTCAATGGCAGACTGGGCAGGGTGATGTGGTGCTGGCCCAGCGAGGTGGGGACCTCTGCCAGCGTCCCCTCCCTGCCCTCCTGAGAGCCAGTGAGCAGCCAGGGGCGGCATCCCACCCCGTCTTGCCCCATTGGAACGTCAGCCCAGGGTGCCCAAGTTGTGGGGAAGTTCAGACTGGGCCCTGATGGCCTGATGTCAGTCAGGCTGGTCCTGCCATCTTGGAATGCTGGACTGGACACCTCCGACACTCACCCACTAACTGGCCCGTGTCCACCGCTCTTCTGCCCCTGCCCGGCCTGTTCACCCCTGGGTACCTGTCCAATGGTAGGCTTCCAGCTTCAGGGGATGACCGTGGACAATGATCAGAGCTGGGCGCCCAACACCTCCCAAGAGGGCGGCACTGCGGCTTCCACGGTGCACAGGTGCATCCCGAGTCCTGGTGGCCGGGGCAGGACTCTGTCTGACCTTCTCTGTGTGTCTGTGTATATGTGCCACCAAGTCGGGGAAGGGGCAGCCCAGCCATGGGTCAGGGGCCCTTTGCTGAGAAATGAAGCTTCAGAGACCAGAGAGTTTCCTTGGGGACAAAGAATGCAAATGACAGTGAGGCAGGGAGGCAGGAAGCTTGGAGCTGGGGACAGACTACACACAGTGGAGGGAGCAGCAGAGCCACACGCAGGTGCCCAGGCCGGGGCAGCAGGGCCTGAGCTCCCCTCTGGGAACCTGGCTCCACCTCTGAAGGCACCCCCTCTCCTCCTGGCCTTCTGGGTCTTGTCCAGCACAGCTGGGCCACCTCTCCTCCCAAGGGGCCCCTCTCGCCCGAAACTGGCCCTGTCCTGGGTTCCAGACACGATGATTCTGCGGAGTGCCCCGGGTGCTGGCAGCCCGAGTCTCCCACTCCCCAGTCTCCTGAGCTGTTCTGCGCCTGGTGTCACACCTTCTGAAAGGCGGGTGCTGGGCCGGGGTGTGCGCAGCCCTGCAGACCGAAGCCCGCCACCTGCCGGTCGGCCTTGGAAGCCTGTGGGCAGGCGCTCTCCCAGAGGGAGGGAGGTGCTTCTGAAGCTGGGTCCAAATGGATCTGCAAGAACTGAAATATTTCTCAAAATTCCTAACTGCATCCTGCCTCTTAGGTACTGTGAGGGCCACTTGGTTTCAGCATTTGAAATATGTTTTAAAATATTGTTTCTTTCATCCATGAGAACAACCTTCCTTCCCAGCCTCTGGTGAGGCCAGAGTGCCTCCTCCTGCCTCTGAGCTGCCTCTGCTGCTCTCCTTACCGGGCTTTCCTCACCAGGCCACAAAAGCAAAGGCCAGACTGAAGCAGGGCACGCAGCCAGCTGGGAAGGGAGCCCGAGGCGCCTCCAGCCTGTCCCTCGCTGGAGCAGCCCTGGGATCCGGGGATGATCATGTCCCATTGTACAAACTAGGGCGAGTTCTGGGGCCTGGGGTGCAGCATCCTCTTCCCTCATATAACCGGCAATTGTGGGTGTCTGGGGGTCCAAATGCCAAAGCTGAGGAACACCCGGGATAGCAAAATAGCAGTTTTGCAATGTAGATGAGAAATGAATGATAGTTAATGGAGACAGCCAGCTGGCTGGATGGATGGATAGACGGATGGGTGGATGGATGGATAGATGATAGATTCTTTCTAAATATTAAAGCAAATAAGGAAAGCATTTCCAACAGGTGAATCTGGATAAAGGATACACAGGTGCTCTTTGTATGCAACTTTCTGCAAGTTTGAAATAAAATTAAAAGTTTTTTTTTGCGGGGGGGATACCAGGGATTGAACCCAGGGGCCCTCGGCCACTGAGCCACATCCCAGCCTTATCTGTATTTTATTAGAGACGGGTCTCACTGAGTTGCTTAGCGCCTGCCGTTGCTGAGGCGGGGGATACGTTGCCAGGAGACCATAGAAGACATGGAAGATGAGCTGGCGTGGAGGTTTGCTGAGCAACGCTGGCGACAGGCTGGACAGTAGCGTCGCGAGTCCTCACGGTGATTCTGGGGCTGCTCCAGAGCAGGTGCTGGTCGACGAGCACTATCCCTCCACTATGCTCTGCTCTGCACCAGGGGTCACAGGGACACCAGCAGGAAAGCAGTGTCCAGGCGGTGTCTGCAGACTGACCCTGGCCCAGGTTCCCCTGGGTGGGACAGCGTGAGCCCACTTTCACTGTGCCCTTGCCTTGGTTTTTGAGAAAGGGAAGGGGGCATCTCAGGGGCCCGGTGCTTCACTGCCCGCCTTTGTTCTGAGGATGACATTCCTCAGCAAGTGCTGCCCTCACCCCCGCGAGACCAAGAAGACACAGGACCGGCGCCTCCCGGTGAGCATCCGAGATGGGCGGGACCAGGACCACCTCCAGAGGTGGGCGGGGCCCACGGGAGCCTGGAGCCCATGCCCAGAGGCCAGGCCACTTAGAAAGCACTCTCTCTTTTTTTGTTTGTTTTTAAACTTCCTGGGATTTGGGGATCAGAGAGAGTTTTGCTTCCATTTTAAAAACCTCAAGGCCCCAGCGACTGAGTGGTGACTGCAACCCCATCTTTTCAGCCATTGGTTCCTTCATAACCAGGTGTTAATCTGAGTCCAAGTGGTGGGATCTTAAAGAGGTGGGGCCCAGTGGGAGGTGACGGATTAATGCTGGTCTCCAGGACAGGAGTGGGTCAGGTTGGATTGGGTCATAAGAGAGCTAGTCTGGCCCCTCTCCACTCTCTTGCTTCCTTTCCTGCTAAGTGGTGACATCCACCATGTTGCAATGCAGCCAGGAGGACCTCACCAGACACCATGCTGTTTGGACTTTCCAGACACTAGAATCATAAGCTAAAAAAATCCTCTTTTCTTTTTACATTACCCAGAATCAAGCATTTTGTTATAGAAACACAACACGAACTAAGACAATTCCATAATGCCTAGATTTTATGATTTTCTCAGTCCTTTATCGGCCAGGACTCCGATACCTGAACAGACTTGAAGTCACCCCTTGCCCACACTCCTCAATGCCCTCTACTCTGAAAGGGCTCTTGGTGCGAGTGTGTGGTAGGGCTTCCAAACAAGAGGGAAGTTTGTACCACAGCCCACTGCGGCTAGGCCAGCATAGAGGCCAATAATTCCAGAGTCCCTGCAAACTGCCCCTGCACCTGGCTTCAAGGATACTTGATAACAGACTAAAGGAAAGAGGCAAGGGCTCGGGGTGATAATGAATCCCAGCAGCTGATTTTCTTTGGACAAGCAGTTCCCAAATGTCCAGCTCCTAATTCCAAAAGGTGGGAGGGAGGAGGCAGATGAGCAGAGAGAGGAGGGCAAGCAAATGCCGAGGGGAGCCCCAGCTAAGGTGGGAAGCAGGAGGAGCAGGGTGGTGGGAAGGAGTGGCCAGGAGCTGCAGCCTGGGATGGTGCAGGCAGGTGGCCACGGGGCCACGGGATGGAGATGGGGCTGAGCAGGCAGCAATGTGGGCACCCGCGAGGCTGTTTAAAAAAAATTGTGGCCGGGCATGGTGGCGCAGCCTGTAATCCCAGCCACTTGGGAGGCTGAGGCAGGAGGATCACGAGTTCAAAGCCAGCCTCAGCAACTTAGCGAGGCCCTAAGCAACTCAGTGAGACCCTGTCTCTAAATAAAATACAAAATAGGGCTGGGGATGTGGCTTAGTGGCCGAGTGCCCCTGGGTTCAATCCCTCGTTCAAAAAAACAAATGTGGCAAAGTGAGCATAAGAGTTGCCGTTCTGCACCACCCTCTGTAGCCACACCAGGTCCACCCGGAACTTGTCACCATCGCAAACTGAAATTCTGAGCCTGCTGAACGCAAGTTCTTTCCTGTTCTTTTGTTGTTGTTTTTATTTATTCGATTTTTAAATTTGGAAGGTACATAGGATTTTAAAAGCTTGCTGCTTAATTTTAATCAATAAAGAACAAATAGCAGTCCCACCATCACAGATATGGGGTGAGGGAAAGTGAGATAGTTGACACTTTTTTATTTTTATTTTTTGCAGTGCTAGGGATCAATCCCAGGGCCTCGTGCATGCTAGGCAAGTGCTTTACCACGGAGCCACATCCCTAGCCCGTACACCATTTGTTATCTACAGTAGATTTGATGGTTTTAGCCTGAATTTTTGGACTTACTCTCTTAAGAAAAATAAATCTCTTAAGGTTCTTTTCTCTCATTTCACTGAATTGAGCTAAAAAATAACGGCTTGGGAGGCTGGGACAGGAGGATTGCAAGTTCAAGACCAGCCTCAGCAACTAAGCAAGGCTGTAAGCAACTTAGGGAGACTCTGTCTCAAAATAAAAAAAAACAAAGCTGGGAGTGGTGGTAAACACCTATAATTCCAGTGGCTTAGGAGGCTGAGACAGGAGGATCAAGAGTTCAAAGCCAGCCTCAGCAATGGTAAAGCTCTAAGCAACTCAGTGAGACCCTGTCTCTAAATAAAATACTTAATAGGGCTGGGGATGTGGCTCAGTGGTTAAGCGCCCCTGGGTTCAATCCCCAGTACTGAAAAAGAAGAAGGAGGAGGAAGAGGAGGAGGAGGAGGAGGAGGAGGAGGAGGAGGAGGAGGAGGAAGAAACAAGAACCACAAATTCCAAGTGTAACAACTATATTCTGTTGCATTCTACAAATAGACCACTGAGGAATTCTGCAAGTTTCCTAGAATAAAGACAGTTGTCTTTTTTTTTTTTTTTTTTTTATTACGAGACCCGGGGTTTTAAATCAGGGACACTCGGCCACTGAGCCACACTCCCCGCCCTATTGTATTTTATTTAGAGACAGGGTCTCACTGAGTTGCTTAGGGCCTCGCTAAGTTGCTGAGGCTGGCTTTGAACTCGCGATCCTCCTGACTCAGCCTCCCAAGTCGCTGGGATTACAGGCGTGCGCCACCACGCCTGGCTACAGTAGATTATTTTTTAAGAGATAGGTCGTCCATACTACACATATTTTATATGTCAAATTATCACTTTGAGTATTTATAAAATAGGATCATGCATTATTTCCTCTAAGAATACAATGTATGTTTCCTACTTGCCTTTTGTTAACACTAGCTCCCTAGAAATCACCGGCTCCACAGAGGCGTGCCTTGTGTTAGAACTACTCTTGAGTTTCTAGGGGAAACAGTCACACCAGGACTGGGGGCAAAATAGCAGCTGAGAAAACAGGCATATTGAAAAAGTAGAGTCTTTCCCACTAGGATCGGGAACAAGGTAAGGGTGGCCCCTTTCATCCTCTTTTCCAACACGGTATTGGGAATCCTAACTTATGCAATAAGACAAGAAAAGGAAATAAAGGTGCACCGTTGGGAAAGAAGAAATAAAATATCTCCATTGCAGTTAAACAATGGCTATCCGAGTCCACTTAGCTGCTGTAGCAAAGTATCATATTGGGTCATCTATAAACAAGAGAAACGTGTTTCTCACAGCCCTGGAGGAGAGGACGTCCACGATCAAGATGCTAGAAATCCAGTGTCTGGCAAGTGCCCCGTTTCTCATGGAGGGCACTCTCTATTTCCACATGGCAGAGGGACAATCAAGCTCCCTCAAATTTCCTTTTTTTTATTTTTGAGGGGTACCAGGGATTGAACTTGGAGGCACTTGACCACTGAGCCACATCCGCAGCCCTATTTTGTATTTTATTTAGAGACCTGATCACCTTCTGAAAGCCCACTTCTCTATCCTGTTGCACTGGGGGTTAATTTTCAACATAAGAATTTAGAGGGGTCACAAACAGCCAGAACATAATGGTCCTCGATGCAGAAATTCTGAAAGAATCCATACAGGCACTGAAAGCCTTCTGGAACTAGTCAGGGATCATACGTAACAAGATTGCAGGATACAAGGTTAATAAACAAAGACCAATAGTTTTCCCATATATCCACCGTGAAAAAATGGAATTTGAAATTTAAAACATGTTGCCATTTACATTAACACTTAAAAGAATGGAATACTTTGGTATAAATATCTCAAAACATATACAAGATCCACGTGAGGAAAACAGCAAAACTCCATGAAAGAACTCAAAGAACTGGGCTGGGGATATAGCTCAGTTGGTAGGGTGCCTGCCTCACAAGACCCTGGGTTCAATCCCCAGCACCGCAAAAAGAACTCAAAGAACTATTAAACAGAGCGGTCCATGTTCATGGATAGGGATGCCCCCATTGTTGTCCAGAGATCTCTTCTTCCCAAATTAATCTATGGAGTCAAAAAATCCCAACAAGCTGTTTTGTGTGATGCTGGATATCAGCAAACGCATTCTGAAGGTTATATGGAGAGTCTAGAGACTGAGAATAGCAACATAAGATTGAAGAAGAAGGAAATCAGAGGTCTGGCGGAGCCTGATATCCATACCAAACATAAAGCCATAGTAATCTAGAGAGTGTGGGATCTAGAAATAATAGCTCAAATAATAGATCAAGAGAGAGGAAGGAGAGCCCAGAAATAGATTCAAATAAGCAGTCAACTGATCTTTGACAATGGGTCATAGAATACAATGTAGCAAAGATAATCTTTTTTGACAAATGGTGCAGGGACAATGGGACATCCACATTTAAAAAAAGAAAAAAAAGGAACCTAGATAAAAACCTTATACCTTTCACAAAAAATGACTCAAAATAGATCATAGACTTGAATGCAAAAGGCAAAACTATAGAAATCTTACAAGACAAAATAGGAGAACACCCAGATGACTTTGAGTAAGGCAATGATTTTTTAGACAGAACACCAAAGTCATGATCCATGAAGGAAATAGTTGATAAGCTGGACTTCATTAAAATTAAGAACTCCTAGCTGGGTGCAGTGGTGCACGCCTGTGATCCAAGCAACTTGGGAGACTGAGGCAGGAGAATTGCAAGTTTGAGGACAGCCTCTGCAAGTAGAAAGACCCTGTCTCTAAATAAAAAATAAAAAGGAGTGTGGATGTAGCTCAGTAGTTGAATGTCCTTGGGTTCAATTCCCAGTTCAAAAAAAAAAAAAATTAAAACTCCTTCTCTGCAAAAGACATTGTCAAAGGGATAAATAGACAAGCATTGGACTGGGAGAAAATATTTGCAAAAGACACGTCTGATAAAGAATTGTTATCCAAAAATATTTAAAGAATTTTTAAAATTCAACAATAACAAAACAAACAAAAAATGAACCAAAGATCTTAACAGATACATCACCAAAGAAGATACCAGATGTAAAAGAAGCATGTGAAAAGATGTTCCATATCATACATCGTTAGGTAAAATTAAATTAAATTAAAATTAAAATGAGATACCATGTCCAAAATCTGAAATACTGACAACACAAAGCAGCAGAAGCTATAGTTAACTCCTGGTAGGAATTAACACTTTGGAAGACAGCTGGGCAGTTTTGTACAAACTTTAAAATACTCTATTTACCATCCAGCAATTGCACTGCATGGTTATTTATCCAAAAGAGTTGAAAACGTGTGTCCACACATGAACCTCACACGATTGCACAGAGCAGCTTTGTTTGTAATTGTCAAAACTCGGAAGAAGCAGGCTCAGTGGCACACACTTGTAATTGTAACTACTCAGGAGGCTGAGGCAGGAGGATGGTAAGTTTGAGGCCAGCTTCAGCAAAACCCTGTCTCAAAATTAAAAAATAAGGGGGTGGGAATGTGGTAGAGCACCTCTGAGTTCAATCTCCAGTACTGGAAAAAAGAAACAAACTGGGAAACAATTAAGTAGATGAAGGATAATTAAATTAAGTTTAGGTACATCTTAAAATGGAATATTATTCAGCACTGAAAATAAATGGGCTATCATACCATAAAAGATGTAAAGCAGAACTCTAAATGCATATTACTAAGAGAGAGAAGATGCTCTGAAAAGGCTGCACACTGTATGATTTCAACTGCAGGATATTTTGGAAAAGGCAACACTGTGGAGAGGGTCGTCAGGGGTTGGGAATGAGTGTGTGGAACACAGGGTTTTAGGACAATGTCAACCCTAGGAACGCCACTTTAAAGGTGAATGCGTGTCTTTATGCATGTGGCCCCCCAGGGGGACTATGGACTCTGGGTGCTGATGAGGTAGCAGTGTGGGTGCATCAGTCATAGCAAACGTGCATTCGTGAGGGCTGGGGCCTGTGGGAAATCGCGGTCCTTTCCTTTTAATTTTTCTGTGAGCCTAAAACTGCTCTTAAAAAAAAAAAATTGAGCCACGGGAGTTGGCAAGTTCCTGAAAAGAGCAAATTAAGTCATTTGGGAAAATAGGCACAGAAAAATACAAAACTCTCCCGAATCTGAAATTCATTAATGAAAACTTGAGGTTCTGCGAAGGCAGCTTTGGATGAGACGCGGGGTCTCTGTCTTCTCACCATTTCCCCGCGGGAGTTGGGAAGGTGTTCACGATGTGAAAGAAAGAACGAGTCGGGGGACCGTCGCACGAGTCATCGAATCTGGCTTTTAGAAGCTACGACTGCAAAATAAAACCAAGGACCAAGGCCAAGTGGACAAACACTGAATACCGTGGGGAAAAAACGTCAACCAAAACGCACCCGCGGAGGAGGGACAGCCAGGAATACACACGTGGCTCCCCATTTTTTTAAGGATTTCGAAGTATCTGGAAGACATGCGGATCGTGAACCTGCGTGGCGAGTCGTTTGCGGGGTCCTGCGGGCGCACGGCCACCTCCCGCTGGGAGCGCGCGCGGAGCTGCGGTCCCCGCCACGCAGGTGTCGCGGCGCCGGACGCCTGGGGAACGGCGCCTGCGGGTCTGCGTCCCGAAGAGCTCTGGTCTGCCCGCGGCCTCACTCCATCCCCGCCTTGGTCACTAGCCTTTCCAGCCCTCTTAGCCCGGCGATGGCAGACACCGAGCCCTGGCTCCCGCGCCTCGGTCTGCTTCTGCCGCCCGCCGCCCCAGGGCCCCTGTGTTCCCTGCGCTCCGGCCGCTTGGTCAGCCCGCTCCCGCAGCAGCCAAGGGGCTGCGGCGGCTCGGTTCTCCCTCAGCTGGGCAATCGCAGGCCTGGGCGCTGGTGGCAAGTCCTTCGGCTCCATCCCCGGACTCAGCACCCACCCTGGCGCCGACTGCAGCTGCAACTGCAGCTCTGGCGGCCGCCCGAGGGGGGCGCCCCTGTCCCCAGCCCCGCCCCGCCAGCGCGGGCCCCCACCCCGCCTCCAGGTACCGCGACGCTGGCGCCACGCTCCACTGTTGCGTGACTTGGAGCCTCGCCGCGCACCACAGATCTCCGAATAGTAAATAGATCTTTGTATTTTCACCACCACTGTGGAGCTTAGACCCGTTGCTATCTTCAGTTTTTAAAGAATGCAATTAAGAGCATTTTTGCTTGTTGAACGTCCATACCAGCGCTGAAAACAGCCCTAATTTGGGGTGTGCTGCAGGCAAAGAGAGCACGAAAGACTGGCAGTTAGCGAAACAAAAGCTTGAAGATACAGTATATGGATGGCCAAGAGAGGGAGCGGCGAGGCTGCCGGGCCAATGGGTGCAGGCTTTCAGGAAGGGAGTCCGCAGATGGGTAGTGCCCACCTGTTTGGATCAGGGGAGGCTGGTGATGCTGCAGGAACCAACGGATCCCAAGACCTCGGCGGCTTACCCCGTTATGCCCATCATCCTTTATAGATGACATTTATTTATTTATTTATTTATTTATTCATTCATTCATTCATTCATTCATTCATTCATTTATTTTGCAGTGCTGGGGACTGAACCCAGGGCCTTGTGCTTGCAAGGCAGGCACTCTACCAATTGAGCGATATCCCCAGCCCCCGATGACATTTATTTAAAAAAAAAAACTACTAAAATTTATAGGACTCCTAAAAAGCTGATCAGTTTGGGTAAGTGCCCTATATGTGGGTCGATGGGACACAATGGTTCAATCAGTGCAGCCTTTTTCTTGATTGTGTTAAGCAGCTGTGGGGGGTGGCAGAAAGATTCTCTTTGCCCCACCGAGGGAGCAGCCTGGGATCACACCTGGAGCATGGCTTGGCCACCAGCAGCCCTAAGGCATGTTCTGGCTCTGACTCTCAAAGCTTCTGCTGGGAAGTGATGTCCCCTTTGCTCACATTTCATTAGCCAAAGCAAATCACATGTTCACACTGCGTCTCAAAGATGTAAGAAAATGTGAGTCCACCATGTGCCCAAAGAGGAGAACAGGAATGGTGACAAGTGGCCCTGAGGGCAGCACATCGTCCTGTCACCATGCTCAGCTTCTTTGTGAAGGTCTGAGCTAATAAATAAGGCAAAGTAAAGAGAGAAGGGAAGAGGTCTGCTCACTGGAAAAAGGCCTTATCGCCATTATTTCTAGGTCATTTTTCTATCCTATCACCACTTACGCAGGACACAGCCTGGCAGAAGTGTACATCAGGTCACAAGCACTGCACAATCAGTTGCAAAGTGTCCCCACCTACCAGCCACCTCCTGGCCAACGAAAAAGCAAAAAGCTTCTAGAGAGAGTTCAGAACTCAGGAATCAGACTTAAGACAAAGTGTTCATGATCTTAAAATCCTGAGATGTTTCTCCAAAGACTTGGTGTTGCTAGCCTCTCCTTCTCCCCAACGAACACCCGTAAAGCTACCATTGTGAAACCTTAGAACACCAGAAGTAAAAATGCAACTTAGAACCTACCTGTTAGAAGAGTTCCACTGCCTAGAAAAGATCAGAAATCAGATTGACACTCCCAAATAATTGCTTATGTTTTACATTTTATTTTTTTGTGGTTACTATTATGTTGCATTAGATTTCTAATTCACAAAAATGGATCAATGACTCCAAAGATGTTCTTCAAAATGTAAAATAATGATAATGGCAGCATAAATCCTCAGAAGAGCAGTGTAAACATAATGAATAGCTAGTTCTCCAGTGGGACCATGGAAACAAAGCTGCATTTTCTAAGACACGCAAATCCCTAGGTACTGACTCTACATGTACAGCCATAAGTTAGAATTATGAGTGGAAGGACAAAGAGGAATACTTGAAGTTTTCATTATTGGACCAGCAATGCATTTGTCCCCAGTCCTCAATATATTACTGTCAAAATTAAAACTTTAATAAATAGTAATCTGAAGCCATAAAAATGTTTTCTATTCTTTGCAAAGAAAAAGAAAAAAAAAAAAAGCAACCAATCCAGTTTTTCCAGAGCAAGCACAAAATAATGCTTTCTAATGTCACACTGATTATTTCTGTTACTAAAGGTGCCGATGTGGCTAAAGCGACAGAGCCATGATGCTAAGTTACTGTCCCCTTCGCAAATGCACAAAAAGTGCTTCTAATCATTGCCAAGATGCTCCTAAACCAGCTGTAAAGATAAAGACTGCTTGGGAAGAGATCCAAGAGGATATTGACAAAGCTCCTTTATCAGACAGCACTCTTGGACATTGCACAATATCAAGGGCACACAGCGTAGAAAAGCAATTATTAGTGCGTACACATGCGAAATAATACTTGGCTTTTGAGCCAAAAATGCTCTTGTGCGGAGCATAAAGCAGCCCTTGGCACATTTGGGGTTCAAACATGAAGGAAAAATGCTGCCTGGCTTGTCGTCTTGTTTTTCCTGCCAACGTGTGATAAGAGGCTTTTCACTTATAGATTATTTGCTTTGTGAGTCATGGGCCAGAAATGGCGCTGTGGGATCCGCGCCAGAGTTGCGGTGGCTGCGCGAGGAAGGGCCCTGCGCTGCGAATGGAAGAGGTGGCTCCCCTGAGGCTTTATCACCGAAGAGTTCACGGTCAACAACAGGCATCAGGACCGTGATCGGGGCCAAAGGAAGGAATATTTTGAAAAATGAACAGGGTCTCTTCCCGGCCCAGCTCCACGCAGGTCTTTTCCGCCCGCCGTGAGAAAAAACAGCGCGCGGGTGGGCGTGCGTTCGCCGGGATGACGGGAGCCCGGTTCCAACGGGATTAGACAATAAATGGAACTAATTAGGGCAGTTGTGATGTCAGGGCTATGGCCCCGGCTCGCTGCAGGTGCCTTGGCTCGGTCCTCCTCCTCGCGTTGGCTTCGTTTCAAACCAGCTTCTCTTGCGGTGGAAAAATGGTCACAGCCGCGCCTAAGCCGGGTCGCCCGCTCCACCCCACCGCCCGGACCAGAGCAGAGGCGGGTCCCAGAATTCCCAGAAGTCCGAGCTTCACACCGATTGGATCCTCCGAGTCACGTGCCTTATTCTAAACGAATCACAGTGCGGCTACGGGTGATTGCCCCGCCCCTGCGTTAGGGAGGGAGGGCGCGGGCGGGCGGAAGACTTGCCCACTGACCTGAAACGATGATTAATGTTTTAAGTGAAGTTTCCAGCTACAGGGAGGCTAAGGCAGGAGGATCGTAGGTTCGAGGCCAATCGGGGCAACTTGGCGAATCTCCGTCTCGAAAAAAAAAAGAAAATGACGTTTCATCTTTTAATTTAAAACCTTTGCTGGAACTCTACATTTTTAAAAACTATAAATTGATGATTTGTGAGTGTGCCAAACATCCTTGAAGTGGTCAGTAGTGTGAAGCTATTGAGAAACTGTGCCGTAAGAGGATGGGTTCAGGATCTCATACCTCACCTATACCCCTTGCATATCCATGTTCTTCTAAGAAGCCAACATGTAAACCCTTACTACAAAATAACATCCCCTGGTAAAACTCTCCTTCATCCGTTCTCCTCATGGGGAATAGTGTCAGTCCTTGGCAGGCGGCAAGCTAAAAAGTGTCAGGCAGACGGTCCAATGCAGTTTATCCCTGGGCTCAGCCATGCCACCATCCTGAACTCTGCTGACCAGCCCCAGTCCAGGGCTATGAGACTGTGATGGGTCAGCACCAGCCCCACATGGGGTAGGAGGGATGATGGGAGTAAAGGGACATTGGCTCAGTAGCTACTGCAGAGCAGGTCTGCAAATCCTCTGGAAGACATAGTGTGAAGACAGGTCAGAAGGACCACATGGACTTGGCCAACCAGTAAAAGCAGCGCAGCACTCAGGGAGACCAAGTAGAATCAGGGAGAGCACCAGTAGACTAGAAGGAAACCTCCACTCTAGGGTAGCAGGAGGAGACAGCTGGCCTGACATGAACCAGAGCTGGCTGCGCCTCTGGATCCTGATGGAAGTCTGGGTGACCGCCAGGCTGATTCATCCAGGAGCTGAAGAAAATCACCTCCTGTAGCCTCATAGCACATCACTTGAGCCGTGTCTTGTTCCCCTGCCAGATCTGTTGTATCTTTATTGACTTTCCTAATGACTTCTCCTGTTGTCGGAAGTCATTCATTACTTTTGCTGTCTGAAACTTGACCATGAAGGAGGCATTGAGATGAGAATGCTGAGAGCTGTTGGGGCTTCAGCGCTCCCACCCCCACCCTCGACCTGAGCTCCTGGCTGCACACCCTGATCAGCAATAGTTACCACCACGAAGTCCACTCTCTAACCTTTTAACATGACCTCCAGGTGTTAACCAAGGTGTTTGTTGGGACTGTGAGCCCACTTCATGGAGTCTGCATCTCTCTCTTCTTGCACACAAAGGAAGTGTCCAGTGGGATACAGCAGATGATGAGGAAAACACAACCTTTGGGATCAGCATGACCCAGGCTTGAGCCTCAGACTCACCCTGCAGGAGCTGTGGCATCTCACTAGGGGGCTTTGGGCTGCAAGCCCCATTCTTTTATTTATTTATTATTTTTTTGGTACTGGGGATTGAACCCAGGGCACTCCACCACTGAGCCACATCCCCAGCCCTATTTTGTATTTTATTTAGAGACAGGGTCTCACTGAGTTCCTTAGGGCCTCTCTGAGTTGCTGAGGCTGGCTTTGAACTCTCGATCCTCCTGCCTCAGCCTCTTGAGTCGCTGGGATTACAGGCGTGCGCCACCTTGCCCGGCTCAAGCCTGATTCTTGATTGGGAAATGTGTGATAAATCTCCCATGAGGATTATATTAAAGACCCTAAGAGCAAATGACTGCCACATGGTTGGAGCTCACACATTAACCTTCCTGCTCTCCTTCGAGGCAGGAATGAAGTTACACCTGACATGACTTCAGTTCAGTCAACACTCATTGAATGCCTACCATATATGCCGGCAAAGCGACAAGGAATCCAACATGGACCCTGAAGTTCAAGAATGTGCAGTCCTGGGTCCTGATCCCCTTCTGTAAACTTGTAGAAATGATGTAAAAATGATGGGTGGGGGTGATATGGTTCTGAGCTTCTCAGAGGTCTTGGCAACTGTAAAACTTGGTAAATGGCGACCAAAAGAAAAGTCCCGTTTTCCTCCTCCTGGAAGGGCCTCAGCAGCAGTACTCTCCACAGGACTCTGTCTGTCCCCCTCTTCTGTCTGCTCATCTCATCGCTTACTTGAGCTCTACTCCCCGGAAGGGGCTGGGTGGAAGTCCCCACCGCCTCAGGGGAAAGGGTAAAGACCGTGCCCCAAATCCAGCCGCTACAGTTCAGCACCATGAACAGCGCCAGGTGGTGCGTCCCACTAGCCCAAGGTCTTGTGCCCCTGAACAAGAGCCAGTCTGAGGACAGAGACCCCTGCCTCACGCCGCAGGCTTGGCTTCTGCTGCCGGAGTGGCTGGATCTTCACCAGAGCTCAAGGTGTGAACTGTTACAACTCCCATCCCCAACTGAGGCTGGAAGATGGGTCTGAGAACCTAAAGTACCCAGGTGGAGAAAGGGGAGCTCCAACTGCTGATTCTGGAGAGAGCCGGCAGAGGGACCGGAATGTGAAGAGGTGCCTAAAGCAGTTCCTAAACCAAGTCATACAGTGATTTTATGCTTAAAGTCCATCAATGACATCCAGGCACAAGGTTTGACAGAAGAAGTGCCCTCACAAGGGAAGCCCAGAGCCAAGCCCGAAGTAGGACTGACCCTTCTCTGCTGGACTGTCTACAGCACCTGGAACCGTTGGTCCTCCCTCCTCCAGACCCTGCGTTTATAGTGATCACAATCATTCTTGATTCCAAAACCAAACTCTTCAACTTCACCATCCCAGATTCCTGCTTAAACACTTGATCTCTAAGGAGATCTTCCAGACAGAAAGAATGTGCACGGAGGGGGTCTCGCGGCACCAGATGCAGTGTATGCTCTGGATCGGCAGCCAGTATGTGTTCCTTTCCCTCCCATCAATCAAGGAGAGAATACCGTCGCTCCTCCCACCAAGGCACACAGGGACCTGCTTGCAGAATTTTCACTTCCCATCCCCAGGACTCTGAGTTCAGTAGGTTTGGAGGTGGGGTTTCCAAGACAGGAATGCTTTCTCCAGAGGACACAGCTTCAGCGCCATTGGATCAGATTTGGGGCTGCTACCAGCCCTTGGGGTCTTCATGCCTTGATTACAAGGAGAAATTGAGCTGCTGCTGCATGGTGGAGGTAGTGTCCCCTTCTGGCACAGCTAGAAGGGGTCGTGTATGAACCAGAAAGTGGGCCCTCCCAAGACACAGAATCCATTGGAGCCCTGATCTTGGACTTCCCAGCCACCAGAAAGGAAAGAAAGAAATCTGCTTTTTATCAGTTATCCAGTTTGTGGCATTTTGTCATAGCAACCCAAATAAACTGAAAAATTAATAAAGGGTGGAAATTGAAGAAAGAGAAAAATGAACATATAATAGAGTAGATCAACAAAGAGATTAAAGATATCTTTATAGATATCTTCGGAGATATTAAAGAATTTGGTCAAGTTTCCCTCAAATTTCTTAAGAGACAGAGGGGCTGTAGAAACCATGTAATGACACCAAGAATGAAGATCAGGGTGACACTCCAGGTGTGCAGGTATCAGTAAGATGATGACACATGATGACACATTGACATCAGTGTATTTGATCTTATTTTTTGGGACCAGGGATTGAACCCAGGAGTGCTTAACCACTTAACCACACCCCGAGCCCTTTTTTTTGGAACTGGGGATGAACTCAGGGGCACTTGACCACTGAGCCACATCCCCAGCCCTATTTTGTATTTTATTTAGAGACAGGGTCTCATTGAGTTGCTTAGTGCTTTGCCCTTGCTGAGGCTGGCTTTGAACTTGTGATCCTCCTGCCTCAGCCTCCCAAGCCACTGGGATTACAGGTTTGCGCCACCGTGCCCGGCCCAAACCCTTTTTTCATATTTTATTTAGAAACAGGGTCTCCCTGAGTTGCTTAGGGCTTCACTAAGTTGCTGAGGCTGGCTTTGAACTCACAATCGTCCTGCCCCAGCCTCCCAAGCCCTGGGATTACAGGTCACACGCCAATTTTAGAAGGGCATTAAGCCCATTTGGGAGGACTCAGCCCCCATGACCTACTCACCTTTTGAAGGCCCCACCTGCTAACAGCATTGCCATCTGAATTTGGGGAGTGGGGACACAAACATTCAGACCATAGCAATTACTTCCCTTCTCTTTCTTTGGATTTGTTTTGCTATAGTTTTTTTTTTCCTCCTCCTCCTCCTCCTCCTCCTCCTTCTCCTCCTCTTCCTTCTTCCTCTTCCTCTTCCTCTTCTTCTTGTTCCTCTTCCTCTTCCTATTCTCCTCCCTTTCCTTCTCCTTTTCTCCTTGAGAGGTTTAGCTCATTATTTTTAGTCTTACTTTCCAATGTTTGAAATTAAGGCTATAAACTTTCCTCTCAGTACTGTTTTAGCCGCAGCCTCAACCTCAGCGTGATATTTTCATTATTATCTCTTGTTTAACACTTTCTAATTTCCATTTTAATTTTGTCTTTGATTAATGGGTTCTATGAAAGTGAGCATCTTAATTTCCAAATGTATTAATAAGTTGCGTTTTTGTGGTTGATTTATAACTTACCCAACATAATCATAGAAAGTGAAATGTATGATTTCAATCTTTGATATTTGCTGAGACTTGCTGTGTGACATAATAGAGTCATTTCTCACAGATGTTCCACAGGAGCTTGAAATGAATGCATGTTCTCCAGTTCTTATGCAAAATAGTCTACAGATGATCAGGAAGCTGTTGACTGTATTGTTCAAATCCTCTGCATCCTTACATTTTCTGTTTGATCTACCCACAATGCTGAAAGCAGTATTTGGAATCTTCTATAATGGTGGTGGATTTTTCAACCAAATTCCTCTTGATTTTTTCTCTGTCAACTTTTGCTTTATTCACTGTAAGTCTGTATTATATGATGTATACAAGTTTTAGATCCTCTTGTTGAATTAAATATTTTAGCATTATGCAATACCCTTTCTATTCTTAGTTTTGATTTTTTTCTTTAAAGACTATTTTGTCTGATGTCAATATCTTTTTTTTTTTTGAAACCAGGGATTGAACTCAGGGACACTCGGCCACTGAGCCACATCCCCAGCCCTATTTTGTATTTTATTTAGAGATAGGGTCTAACTGAGTTGGTTAGGGCCTTGCTAAGTTGCTGAGGCTGGCTTTGAACTCACGATCCTCCTGCCTCAGCCTCCTGAGTTGCGGGATTACAGGCATGTGCCACCGCACCCGGCTACTTTAAGCAACTTTTGTGATGCATCTTTTTCATTTTTTATATTCAAGAATTCTATTACTTTTTTTTTTTTTTTGCGGTGCTGGGGATTGAACCCAGGACCTTGTGCTTGCGAGGCAGGCACTCTACCCACTCAACTACATCCCCAGCCCTATTTTTAACTTATTTCTACAATCTTTTTTTTCCTCTTTGCATTTTCTTTTTGCTGCCTCTTTGTTTTTCTTTCTTGGCCTGTTTTTTGTGTGCCTGTTTGCTGGTTTGCTTGTTGCTGATTAGGTTTCCCTTTTTCTGTGTGTTTCCCTATCCTATCTTCTATTCCTGTATTTCCTGTACTCTTTGGAACTCAGACACTCAGTTTCTTTTCTTCTCAGTGATAACTTTTGAGGTTTTGCCTTGCCTACATAACTAACAAAGTCTAGATTTCTGTAATATCATACTCTGCCCTCTCCTGAACGGTTCAGGGATCTCGGACCAGTTTAACAATGACTTATACTTTCTTGAATTGGATGCTATTGTTTTTCAATATTATAGCTTTATTTATGCATTTTATTATTCACATTAAACCAACTTTCAGCTTTGTTGGTCTTTCTGTATTGTCTGTTTTGTATTTATATAACTTCCACTCTTGTCTTTATTATTTTCTTCCTTCTACATATTTTGGGTTTAATTTGCTCTACTTCTATATAATTAAAATGGAAGCTTAGAGCATTGATATCAAACCTTTTCCCTTTTTGAATAACAGCATTTTTAAGCTACAAATTTTCCTCTAAGCATTGTTTTAAGTGCATCTCACTCGTGTTGACAAAACTAAAAGAAAAATAGAAAAAATTTACGTTAGGAATTAAAGATTTGAACACTTTATTTTCAGTAATTGTTATAATAATAAGACCAAGAAATCTGTAGGAACACAATAGGTTTGAACAACACCATGAACTAACTCAATCTGATTGCCTTTTATAGAATATTTCACCTAAAAACTATAAATACACTTTTTTCAAGGTTACATGGAACATTACCAAGTAAATATATTGGAGCATAAAACATGTTGATAAATTTAAAATAATTAAGATCATATGGAGGGCTGGGGATGGAGCTGAGTTGGTAGAGTGCTTGCCTGTCAGGCACAAGGTCCTGGGTTCAATCCCCAGCACCTCAGGAAAAAAAAATCATATGGACTTGTCCTCTTATTCAAATGGAATTAATTTAGAAATCAGTAAGAAAAGGATACCTGGAAAATATCTAAATTTGGAAATTAAACAACACACGTCTATACCTCTCAGGTCAAAGCAACCACAAAGGAAATTAGAAAATATTTTGAACTGAATGTCATCTGGAGCTCAGCTTAAGGATCCCCGATCAATGGAAGACACACCCACGTTTCTGGGGTGAAGCTCGGCAGTGCTGGACGCAGGTGAGGGCCTCCTTCTCTATGGTCTGTTCATGAAGCTTTTTCACCCCCATTGCGCGTTGCCAGGCCTGGTTTTTAACATTTGCTCTGTATTCTGTTCAGGGTTTGTTCTTGTTACCATTAGAACGAAAGTCTTTCTTGTTTTTGTTCTTCTATATCCTAACCCTATGGCCTCACTAAGTTTCTGAGGCTGGCTTTGGATTTGCCATCCTCCTGCCTCAGCCTCCCAGGCCGCTGGGATTACAGGTGTGTACCACTATACAGTCTCATCTTTTTTTCATCAGTTCTGAAAAATGTACTGCTATTAACTCCTCAAATGCTTCTCCATGGCACTCTCTAGTCTTTTCTTTAGAGACTGAAAAGCCCTTTTTGTTGTGCCTCCTAATCTCTTAACTTCCCTTCCACATTTCCATTAGGAAACTTCTCAATACCCTGATTCTCTCTTTAGTTATATCTAATCTGCTTAATCCCTTCTGTTCTAATTGGTACGTTTTCATTTTTTAAAGTTTCATTTGCTTATTTTGTTCAAATCCACCTGCTTGGTGCTGCTAGTCTGTTGATGTTCATTCATGGTTTGGGTGTTTATGTCTTTTATTTCTTCAAACCCTTTACAGAAGAATTTCATCCAGATCCCAAAACTGAGATTATACATCAGTTCCCGACCTACAGTCCCTGGGGGTCCAAATGCTTTTGTTCTTGAGATTCGGTCCAGCTCTTACTGGGCTAGCTTGGCTGCTTGCTTGCTTGGACGTTTCTGATGATAAGTCCTTTGCTTGATCTTAATTCAGAAATCCTACAGACCCGCGGCAGCTGTCACTCTGGGCCACACGACTACACTTTGTGTCTCGTCCGTGCCCATCATGGTTTCCAGCCAGCAACCAAGACAAGAGAAACCTTGAAATCCATGTCCAAACAGAATAACGACGCTGGTTCTCAACAGTGGACCAGGAGCCACAAGCTGCCTGCAAAATGAGGAAAAGAAAAAAATCCCTCAACCTGGGAATTTAATTCCCAAGGAAACTTCTTTCAAGACGGAGGCAAAGTGAGGACACCCCACACAGACATTGATTCTCACCGTAGACCTTCTTCCAAATGCTTATTGCAGGGCCATGACCACCTTCACATGCTTCATCACGGATGGTGTGCTGCGGACTACGGGGTGGTTGGAGCATGTCAGACGGGGATCCCACAGGTGGAGCCCCCTGCGCTGTGCATACCTGGCAACACGCAGGCTTGCTGAGGAGTAAACTGAATGTCAAAAATGCGTTTTCGGGCTGGGGATATAGCTCAGTTGGTAGAGTGCCTGCCTCACAAGCACAAGGCCCTGGGTTCAAACCCCAGCACCGCAAAAAAAAAAAAAAAAAAAAAAAATGCGCTTTCATTGATGAAATTAGCAACTTGTTAATTGGCATGATACGTCTTAGTAAAAAGCTCTCATGGTTAAATTCAAGACGTGTCAATTTATTTCAGCAACACTCCCTGCTCTGTGTAAACAGGTTAGAGAAATCTAGCAAATCCCACAGGCCGCACACTCAGCAATGCTGCCAGATACCCAGGCCCCGAAAGGTTCGTGTCTAAGCGATGGTGAGGACAGTTGCCAGCCATGGGAGTGCCACCCGCTCTGGGGTCTGGGGTGGTGACACATCCACCTTCCACAACCCTCTGTACAAGATGATGGCTGGAGCATCCAACAGGGCGCAGCCCTGGGCTCCGTTACACAGAACTGTTCTGTACCTACTTGCTAATATCTGTTGGCTTTTTCTTTCTTTTCCTTCCTTCCTTCCTTCTGTCTTTCTTTCTTTCTTTCTTTCTTTCTTTCTTTCTTTCTTTCTTTCTCTTTCTTCCATACCAGGGATAGAGCACAGCTTAACTACTGAGCCACATCCCCAGCCCTTTTAATTTTTTTTTTTTATTTAGAGACAGGGTCTCACTGAGTTGCTAAGGGCCTCGCTAAGTTGCTGAGGCTGGCTTTGAACTCGTGATCCTCTTGCCTCAGCCTCCCCAGCCCCTGGGATCACAGGCATGCGCCACTGTGCCTGGCAATGTGTCTACATGTGCGGCACAGTTGTGAGTGAAGGAAGCAAGTGGCACATCTTTATCCATTTTGAATTTTTAAGTTTTTCCAGTATCTACTGAACCTAAGCCAAGAGCCGGCTTGACCTGTCGAGGGAGAGAGGTCACTGAGACTATAGAAACTACTGGAGAAGGAAGACAGTTTAGTTGAAGTGCCTGTAAAGAGCCGGCTAGAAGCAGCCCACTCCAGGGCTGTGCTGTGGTGGGGGGCGATGCTGGAGGGATGTCATCTCAGAGGTACGGGAAGCGGGAGGGAGGCAGGCGCGCGGTCCCCTCACATGCCACTGCAGGGAAGGACGGCAGACAATTCAACAGTAGAGAAGGAAACCGCTGTGCCAACCGTACAGATGAGCTTTAAAGATGAAAGTGGCTTAATGAGCAGAGTTTGTAAGTGGGATTAAATATGAATCGAATCCCTAACAGGAGGTTGTTCAAATTTGTTCCCCTTTAGAATAACATGTAAACCGAACTTGAAATTTAAGAAATAATTGGTGTTTAATAAATAGACTGTAACATTTTAAAAAATAAAATAAAATCTTATCTTCCAGTCAGAAATGGGCGCGTTCCATGTGTCTGTTCAGAGTGGAACGTCTGAAAAATCAGAAATTAATCAGAGTATTTCCCTCCTTAAACTCAGAACATTGTAGCCAAAATTAGAGAAAAACTGATCTTATTTCCAATACAGAATCCTAGTCTATCAAGAGACATGGATAGACACTAAAATTTAACTTGATTTGTACACTGAAAACATAGAACATTGCCAAAAGAAGTTGAAGAAAAAACAAAGAAATGGAAAGACACCCATGTTCATGGGTTGGAATATTTAAAATTATTAAGATGCAATATGATCCAGAGTGACCTGTGGATTCAATGCAATCCCTATCAAAACTCCAAGGGGTCTTCTCTGCAAACACAGAAAAGCTTACTATGAAATCCATCTGAATTTCAAGAAGCCCCAGTAGCCAAACAACACCAAAGGACAAACTTGAAGGACTTGCATTTCCTGATTTCAAAACTCATTACAAAGCTACAATAGTCCAAACAGCTGGCTTCACCGTAGGTGTAAGGACCAACAAAATAGGATTGAGAGTCTGGTAATAAACCCATATATGTATGGTCAATTAATTTTCAAGCAAGATGCCAAGGCCAGTCAAGACTCTTTAACAAATGGTGCTTGGACGACTGGCTCCTCCCTCACGCACAGAAATGCAATCAGACTTCCTAACCCCGTGTACAAATTTACTAAAAACTGATTACCTAAGCAGAAGTTAAGACCATAAAATTCTTCGATGAAAACAGGAGTAAATCTTGGACCTTGAATTGGGCAAGGTATTCCTACTCACAAAAATAACAATGAAGTAACAAAATTAAGCAGGCACAGTGGCACACACCTGTAATCACAGCAACTTTGGAGGCTGAGGCAGGAGGGTCACAAATTCCAGGCCAGAACCAGCAACCTAGTGAGACCGTCTCAAAAGTATATAAAGGGGAAGTAGTTCAGTGGTAAAGGGCCCCTTTGTTCAAACTTCACTGCCTCCTGACACACACAAAGGTTAATTTTATGTAATACAAATTTCACATGAGTGAAAAAAGAAAAAGGATTTGGCAAGGTTTGATATAAAAACTAAACTTAAGTTTGAAAGTAAATGGAGACACACACACACAGGGACAATCAGAAGGAACTACGAATAAAAGCAGCTGAGGGCGCCGACAGGGCAGATCCTTTCACCCCTCTCTCCATCTAGTCCTGCACCATTCATCCAGCAAAGACTTCCTGAGGGCCTACTGTGTGCGGGCACCTCTCAGCAGCTTCTCCATAGGAGATGGTAATCATGTTATCTGTAAATAATGGCCGCTTGGTTTCTTCTGCTCTGAGCTTAGGCTGATTATTCTTCCTGGTCATACTAGACTTTAGTGTTAAAAAGGAAGGATGGAAGCAGCCATCCCGGCCTCATGTCTGATCTGAACATTTCAGGGTTTACTAAGGTGTTCACTCTTGGCCCTGAATTAGGCTAGGAGAGTCTAGGAGATTTTCCTTTTTCTTACTTCTTTTCTTTTTTTTTTTTTTTTTCCCCCTGGGGGTTGAACCCAAGGACACTTTACCACTGAGCCACATTCCCAGCCCTTTTTATTTTTTATTTTGAGACAGGGTCTCGCTCGGTCACTTACAGCCTTGCTAAGTTGATGAGGCTGGCTTTGAACTTGCAGTCCTCCTGCCTCAGCCTCCAGAGCTGCTGGGATCATAGGTGTGTGCCACCACATCCCGCAGGTTAAGAGGTTTTCTTTATATTCTTAGTTTGCTTAGCAGTTTTTCTTTTTCTTTTTGGAAATAGGGTCTTGCTATGCTTCTGAGGCTGGTTTTGAACTCCTTGGCTCAAGCAATCCTCCTGCCTCAGCCTCCCAAGCAGCTGGGATGACAGGTACACACCACTGCACCTGGCTTGGAAATTTTAAACACTGAATCTTATCACTTTTTCTGTATCTATTGAGATGATCATATGGTCTTCTCTTTTTATCTGCTAGCATGGTTAGTAACATTACTTGATTTTTCAATGTATTCTAAAATATTCAATACAATTGGGTCATATGGTGTTATCTTTTCTATTGTTGGATTCTATTTACCGATATCTTCTTGTTTATTTTCCTTCCTTGAATAGTTTTTGATTTATAACACAAGATTGCACAGCTTCATAAAATCCATGAAGGAGCGTTGGTATTTTTTTCTCCTCTCTGGAAGAGTTTGTGTTTGATTGAGTGAATTCATTCCTAAGTGGTAAAACTCTCCTGATTAAGAAAAAATAATCTGTTCAGGATTTTCTTGGATATGAAGTGTTTTTTTGTTTTGTTTTTTTTTGTACCACACATTGAACAAAGGGCACTTAACCACTGAGCCACATCCCAGCCCTTTTTATTTTTTATTTAGAGACAGAGTCTCACTAAGTTGCTTAGGGCCTCGCTAAATTGCCGACACTGGCCTTGAACTCAAGATCTTCCTGCCTCAGCCTCCCCACCCCTGGGATTACAGGTGTGCAGCACCACACCCGTTGGCAGATATAAAGATTTTTTTTTTTTTTTTGAACCAGGGATTGAACTCACTCGGCCACTGAGCCACATCCCCAGCCC
>JAJEJO010000201.1:787571-817825 GCA_020662805.1 Glaucomys volans | reverse complement strand
GCCCTATTTTGTATTTTAATTAGAGACAGGGTCTCACTGAGTTGCTTAGCACCTCGATGTTGTTGAGGCTGGCTTTGAACTCTCCATCCTCCTGCCTCAGCCTCCAGAACTGCTGGGATTACAGGCATGCACAACCTCGCCCGGCAGAAGATAGCTTTCTGAACAGGCATGGTGACACACCTGTAATCCCAGCAGCTTGGGAGGCGGAGGCAGGAGGATCGCAGCAAGTTTGAGGTCAGCCTCAGCTGACCAACTTATCAAGGCCCTGACTCAAATTAAAAAAAATAAAAGACTGGAAATGTAGCTTAGGGGTAGAGCACCCCTGGGTTCCATCCCCAATGCCCCCCTCCATGCACACATAGATTGTTTTTTCATGAGAAAAACAATCAACTTTCATAAATGCTCTAGGTGTACTTGAAAAGAATGTGGTGTCTGCAGTCACTTGGCGAAATGTTCTAGAAATCCCCGTGAAGTGAAGCTTGTGATTGCGCAATCCCCATCTCCTCTGCCCTCACTGGTGGTTTGGGGCTGTTTTCTCCTTTTGCATTACTGAGTGAGGAATGTTCCATGCAGAACGACAGGTGATGACAGGTGACAACAGGACCAGCTGCAACTCACAACAGAGAACCAGTCGGGAGGCAGAGGGTCTGGGGACGGTGCCTGGGTCCCTTCAATCCACGCTGTGGAAACGGGGACTGTTGTAAATTAAGAGATTTACAGGTGTAAGCAGATGGGGTCCTGAATCCTGACTTAGAAAACCCGGACACAAAGGACAGTTTAGGGAAAATTGATTTGGAGCTCTCTTAAGCAGAGGCCCCCCTTTCCCGGGTCCAAGGGCACCCTGGTGCCTTCCCTTTCCAAGCAGCCGGCGCTTTGGTCAGAGGAAGGCTGACATCATCATCAGCCTCGTCCAGAGCTAATAAAAGCTCCACTTCCTACAATAACAAATGTCAGTTCCACCACCAAAGGAGTGCCTAGCACACGGAGGCGCTTGAAAATCTCGTTCCAAGTGACTTCACTGTGGACTTGGAAACAGGCTGCAGGGCTGGTCTTGCTGGGAAGACATCGCCAGCGTCTGGGATGACGGAGTGGCCTCTCCCTTCCCAACCCCACCTTCCAGGGTCCCACAGGACCAGGCCAGGCTTGCTGTGGTCCTTGTAGATCTTAGTGGTCTGTTTTTAGGTCTCCTTCTCCTACCGGTCAGGAGCGCCTCGGGATCAGGCCTGCCTCTCCTTTCTCCGGGCCTCCCCAGGACGCAGCCTGGCTTGGTGGGTAAACCTCAGGGCCAGCAGAACTCCAGGCCCCACCTCTGCCTTGGCTCAGCCTCCCTGGGTTCTGTTTGCAGATTTCTGGGCCCAGGCCCGCTACCTCCTCGCCTCCTCTCAGAAGGGAGTTCCCAAGTGCATCCCAGCAGGAAGATGTGCGCCGCGTGCCTGCCCAGACGCGCAGCCTGGAGGGCGCAGCATCGAGACCCAGGCTTCTTTTTCTCTCTTTTGCAACACAGGGCATGACCTAGGGTCCCGTGCACACTGGTAACTGCCGGACCACAGGACGCCCCAGCTCAGGTGCAGAGACCCTTGTGGCCAGATCATTCGCAAAGTCCAATCAGGGCCATTTCAGGACTTGGAAAATTCCCTGGCTGAGGAAAGGCCCGGCCAGTCACCCCCGGGGGCAGCTGACAAGGGCGGTTTCTTTTCAGGTGTGAGGCCGGCAGGACGAGACGCTGCCTGGGGAGCCAGGAGCCCCTAGGTTTGCGAAGAGCCCATGGCTGGATCGGGTGGGACGGGGCAGCAGTGTTCCTTCCCCCTGAAGTCTGTGATGTTTTCATGACCTCGGCCACGACACGGATCCTAAGAAGAGACCTGGACGGGGGCATGGAGACAGCACTCAGAGGCTGTCATCCTAGCCGAGAGCGACTTCAAAATACTGGACGCATCGCAGGCCAGCGGTTTAGGACCACCAAGCAAAGAACGGCCCCCCAACCAGCCGGCTCCTCGCAGCCACCAAAGGGGTAATTTATCGCCATGGAGATAGAGGGCGAATAGAGAGCAAGACGGAGTTAGACTTTGGGGCTTAAATGTCCAGCAAAGACCGCAGACTCTGCTACTGGGAGGTGGTGGGACCTTTGGGAGGCGGGGCCTCATGGAAGGAAGTGGGGTCATCGGAGCACCCTTGACAGGGTACTGGAACCCCAGCCCCTACCTCTGTCTCTGGCTCTCCACTGTCGTGAGGTGAGCAGCCTCCTTGCCACGCATCTCCCGATACACTGTGGCAGGCACCAGAGGCCTGAGGCCACAGGGCTAAGGCCACAGGCTGAAATGAAACCTCTGAAACTGCAAGCCAAAACAAACCTTTTCTTCTTTTTTTTTGGAACCAGGGATTGAACTCAAGGACACTCGGCCACTGAGCCACATCCCCAGCCCTATTTTGTATTTTATTTAGAGACAGGGTCTCTCTGAGTGCTTAGGGCCTCGCTAAATTGCCGAGGCTGGCTTTGAACTCATGATCCTCCTGAATCAGACTCCCAAGTCACTTGGATTACAGGCATGCGCCACAACGCCCGGCTAAACCTTTTCTTCTTATAAGATATTTACCTCAGGTATTTTGTCACAGTGATGGAAAGCTAACACAACAGATCAATAGTTAGATAGATAGATAGATAGATAGGCAGGCAGACACATATGTGCAGGCCCAGTCACAGATGTATGTGTGTATCTTTATATAAAGAGGTATCTAGAAGGTCATTTGCCAAACAGTACCAAAGGTTACCACTGGATCATCTACTTTGGATTCTGCGTAATGTTTAATTTTCTCTCTCTCTCTCTCTCTCTCTCTCTCTATATATATATATATATATATATATCTTTTATAATCAGAAAAAATAGTTATTCTGATTTTGTGATAAATACAATTTGCTGTTTGCATTTCAAAATGTTTTAAGAAATTATTCCATGTGGTTTTTTTTTTTTTTTTTTTTTTTGGTACTGGGGATTGAATCCAGGGGCACCTGACCTCTGAGCCACATCCCCAGCCCTATTTTGTATTTTATTTAGAGACAGGGTCTCACTGAGTTACTTAGGGCCTCGCTAAGTTGTTGAGGCTGGCTTTGAACTCGAGATCCTCCTGCCTCAGCCTCCCAGGTGCTGGGATTACAGGCATGCGCCACCACTTCCCGGCTTCTTTGATTCTTTATTCTAAAAATAATACTATGTCAGCATACTTTTTCTCCCTTTCTTCCACCCTTCACATGGGTTACATTAAAATCACCTTGAACTTACATCTGGGGTTATTGTTATTTTTAATTATACCACTTCCATTTTGGGAACCCTTTGTTAACCATTGCATTACACTGTAGTGGTTAAAAGCCAGGTTTTGGAAATAGGCAGCCTGCATCATGTCACCCATGGGCTCTGTGATCCTGGGAAGGTCCCTTAACTGCCCTTTGATTAATACTTAACCCACAGACGACTGGATCCAGGACCCCCTGCAGATATCAAGGTCCACACTCCAGTCTCTCATGGGACATGGGACGTGTTTCCCTATGCCTAAGCACACCCTCCCAGCACTTTAAACCATCTCTGGATTATTTATAACACCTAATACAGCATAAATGTTATGGTAATAGTTGTGACACTGTACCGTTTAGGGAACAATAACAAGAAAAAGAGCTGTACATGCTCAGTACTGTTATGGCTTGGATGTGGGTGTTCCCCACAGCTCACATGTGAGAAATGCAAGAAGGTTCGGAGGAGAAATGATTGGGTCGTGAGAGCCTGAACCCAATCGGTGAATTAGTCCCCCATAGTAACTGAAGGCTGGTGGGGGGTGGCTGGAGGAGGTGGGCTTTGGGGACGTGGCCTTGGTACTTATTCTGTATCTGGTGAGTGGAGTGTCTCTCGCTCTCTGCTTCCTGATCATCACGTGAGCTGCCTCCCTCAGCCACTCTTCCACCAGGATGTTCAGCCTCCCCTCCAGCCCCAAGCAATGGAGCCTGCTGTCTATGGACTGAAACCTCTGAAACCACGAGCCTCTAAATAAACCTTTCCTCCTCTATAATTGTGCTGGTCGTGTCTTTTAGTCACAGCGGCAAAGGCTGATTAGAACAAGTACAGATACAATGGGGTTTTCCCCCCAAATTTTCAGCCTACTGTTGGTTAGACCCACAGAGGCAGAACCCAGGTGTGGAGGGCTGACTGTGCAGGGTATTATACGTCAGTACCACCTCAGTGAAGCAGGTCTGTAGAAAGAGTAAGCGGTGGTTGCTTAAGCCACTGAGTTTTGGGGCGTCTGTTACACTGCAGAAGCTGCTGCTGTGTCCCCACTGTGGACGGTTGACGAACGCTTTCCCCAGCATCTCTTCTGACTGAGACGCGAGGCCATTTCTAAAGCTCCTGAGGGCTGACGGAGTGGATATCCACCGGGCACTCCGAAGAGCAGACACCAGGGCAGGTGAGGTCATGGCCGAGAGGTCAGACAGAGCCCCGAGAGCCAGGACTGTCCTAACGGCGATGAGAGCTAAGTGGTTCCCCGGGATTTTTTAAAAATGGAGGTCCAGGTAAGAGCAGGGGCTCTGGCCACGTGACCTGGACAGGTCACCTGATTCTTCTGTGCTTCACTCCCTTCTTCTGCACCTCCCTCAAGCCTTGTTAGAATTGAGTGGCTGAATAAATGAGGAACCCTGGGGAGGCCTTGAGTAAGCACTAGCCGTCACTGTGGTGGAGTTCAAAGGTCTTGAGACACTTTTATACCTTAAGAGGCAAAGAAATAAAAAATCCAAGCTCTGATGGAGGTAGATGGTAGCAGGTTCCCATGAGAGCAAGGACGATCGAGGCAATGCTGACAGAAACCTGGGTCTGGAGATGACAGTGGTCCCCAGGACCCTGAGATGAGCCTGAGAAAGCCCCGAGAGGAGCATTTATAAATGGCCTCTGACCAGCCCTTCAGGGTCGCAGACAAGAATCCCATCGACAGCCCCTGAGCCACCCTGCAGACTCAGCAGCTCAAAAATCATGTGAAATGACACAATTTTTAGGAACTACTTTTTACGCCTAGGGAGATTAGGATTAAGTACAGACATGTAAAAAGAACACCAGTGAAAGTGTTAACATATCCAGGTTAAGGGTGGATATTTGTATCTATTTGTAACCTCACGGTGTTTGAGAGAACCCGGTTGATGAGCATAGATTGTTTCATGATTCCAATTTTAAATATTCCCTTGAGTTGGCCTGAGCCTGGGATTGAGCCCTTCCACAGAGCTCTGGAGCAGCTGATCAAGCTTCAGGTTCACCGTGTTTTGCGGTGCTGGGGATTGAACCCAGGGCCTTGTGCTTGCAAGGCAGGCACTCTACCAACTGAGCTACATCCCCAATCCCAGGTTCACCGTGTTTATAAGGTGAATACAGAGGATTTACAAGAATCATTTGAGTATTTCAGGTTTCTGAGCCAATTATACTTCAGAAGATAAGCAGGTGAAGATCACGCCATAGAAAATGTTTGAAGGGGTTGAAGTTTGTTAATGAGACCACAATTCATCCAAACCTCCTTAGTGATCACTGATATGTTCTAGACTCATAATTAAACTAATGTTATTTAACCTGAAATTTAAAATTTAAGCCGGGCGCGGTGGCGCACGCCTGTAATCCCAGCACTTGGGAGGCTGAGACAGGAGGATCACGAGTTCAAAGCCAGCCTCAGCAACTTAGCGAGGCCCTAAGCAACTCAGTGAGACCCTGTCTCTAAATAAAATATAAAATAGGGCTAGGGATGTGGCTCAGTGGTGGAGTGCCCCTGGGTTCAATCCCCAGTACCAAAAAATAAATAAATAAAATAGAATTTAAGGGTGAAGTATTTTATGTATAACTTAATTAGTTTAATATTAATTTTAAGACATTATTTAAATATTAAAATTATAAATTGAATACTAATTTTTAAAACCTAAGCAAAGCCCTGAGTAACCTTTCCTGCACAGAAAAACCACCTTTAAGGCATCAGTAAAAATTCACATAAATGTGCACGTGGGCGGGGGGCAGGGCAAGTTTTTTGGAGACAATCCTGTCACCTTTTATTTCTGTTCATCTGGGGCCGGGATGGACAAATTCTCAGCAGGCTCCTTGAAATCCCCTGGAAACGGCTTTGGCCAGAGCTCTTCCTGCTCAGCACGCTGACTGCACAGGCCAGAGGACAGAGTGTCCCCGCTCGTGGGGGCCGAGGTTGCGGCCCACGCTGTCCCCTGGAGGGACGTCCCGTCTCTGTGGGAAAGGAGCCCTTGGTGCAGAGTCGGCCCAGCGTCGGCCGCGGCGCACGGACCTCAGGGGGCAATTCCCGGAGCAAAGTCCCGAGGGCAGCTCAAGGCGAAGGTCCGCGCTGGGGGGTGCCCGAGGTGGAGGCAAGGACACCCCCATCAGTGGGGATACATGACTCGGGCCATGCGACCCCAGGTGGAAGGTCCTCCTCCTCCAGCCAGGATGTCCTGCCCCGGAGCCAGGGTGCTGGGGACAGCCAGCCTCTGCAGGGTCCACGCGGGCCTTCCAGTGGGGCCTCCGAGGCTGCCCAGCCTTTCCTCCACGTGCAACAGAACCTGGAGAAACGAGCACCCCAGCCCCAGAGCACAGAGAAGGAGCTGGAAAAGGTTCCCAGCAAAACAGGAAAGCGGGAAGAGGACCGTGGGCACAGCGCTGGGGACCACCACATTCTCCGTGAGGGAGGGCTTGTGGGCGAGGCTGGCAGAGGGGTACCCAGGCTGCACCGTGATCACCCAGGCCCCACTTCTCCCGACTGTGGCCTCCACACCCCTTCAGCCCTGCTGACCTCGCCAGGAGCCTCCAGCCTCCACAAGCCGGGTGGTTGTTCAAGAGAGAAACCTGCTTTTTGAACCACTGAGAATTGGGATGTCTTGGTAGGAAGCTTCACTTTTGTCCTAACTAACCAGCAGAGGGCTGGGGCATGGCTCCTTCCCGGATCAGCTCTCTGTGACAGGGTGCCCACCTGGGGTCTCAGAGACAGGCCTGTCCGCTGTCAGGCACAGGCTCCTGGTGCCTGCAGTACCTGTGGAAGAGAACAGGCCGTGGCAGAGGTGAGAAGCAGTCCCACTGGGCACTCAGAGCCTCACCCGCAGCCCACGTCTTCGCCTCTGCCTGGAGTCTGCCATGCCAGCCTCCCTCCTCTTGCAGTGACTTCTCTTCCAGAGCCTCCTTACTGTACTTGGAACAAGACCCAAGCCTCCTCCACAGCCGGGACTCCTGCCGCTTGCTGACCACAATCTCCCTGTCCACTCTGCTCCAGTCCCACTGGTTCCCTTTGGTCCCTCAGAGATGCTAAATGTGTCCCGGCCCCAGGGCCTTTGCATCACCACTCCTTCTGCTTGGGAAGCTCTTCCCCTAGTCCCTGCAGCCTCTTTCTTTTCCTTTGGGGGTCTCATCTAAGATGTGGCTCCTCAGAAGACCACCCCTGACCACCCTAGCTAAGGATCCCACACACGCACTCTGTCCCTCCACAGCGCAACGCCATTCAGTCTCTCAACAACACACATCCAACCCGAACCCTGCCTGCCTGTGTGCCCCTTGTCTGCAGCTCCCATTAGAAGCTAAGCCTCTGGAGGGCTGGGACTTGGTCTTGCTCTCAGCCATGTCCCCAGAACCTGGAATCAGGTGGTTTTGTCACCTCGCTACCCACTGTCAGGCCCTGTCCAGGCAGCCAGGGGTCCAGGGGTCCCTGCCTCAGGGAGTTCATGCTTTACAGGAAAAAATGGTGAGTAAGCAAAGGGACTCTGCCCTGTCCCTGGAATACTGGAATCATCCCAAGGGGCAAAAGGAGGCTGGCCAGTTCCATCCGGAGACCCCAGAGCTGCGAGCAGGAGCAGGGCCTCAGAGCCAGGATGCCGGGGACAGCCAGCCTTTGCCGCCCTCAGGCTGGACACTACTCCAGGGCAGGGTCCACACTGCTTGATAGACCTGCAGAGGGAACCCCAGGGCACGCTGGCCTTCCAGCTTCCCCTGAGAGGCTGCCCCAGCCTTCCCTTAAAGTGAAAAAGAACTCAGAGAAATGAGCACCCTGTCTCCCGGCAGGCCACTGAAAAGTAGTTTTGAAAGATGCTCCTCCTGGGTGACCAGGGCAGGCCTTTTGAGGACCTCATCTGAAGTGAGATCCTGTGAGGAAGAGGAGGCAGCTGCAGAGACCTGGGTTTGGCAGGTTCACTTTCTAAGCAGGGTAGTCCGTGCAAAGGCCCTGAGGCAGGGGCCACTCAGGAAACAACAGTGAGATCCAAGGAAAAGGACGTGCAGGACAGGATGGGGACGAGAGGAGCTCCTGGGGGGTTGCCACTGCTGCTATCTTGGCTACTTTGTGTCGAAGAGTCTTGAACAGAGAAACGACTAGATCCGAGCTGCCTCTTCAAAAGGGTCCTCCACCCAAACTGGCCTTTCCCGGGGGCCTGGCCCAGTTATGACCATATTCAGGCATATTTCCAGCCAGTTCCACTGCCCACTTCTATAAATAGCTGGACTTTCTTTAGAAGCACAGAATTTCACAGGGCGGTATTTCAGTATTTCGGAAGTCACCGCACATTGTACTTTTTGCGACTCACATCTGTCACCCAAATTCCTGTCTTCAGCTTTTGTGTCCATAGTTTCATGGGTCAAATGACATCATGTGGCAGGGAGGAGAGGAAGGGTCCAGGTGGCCACAGAACTTGGGTTTCGTTTTGTTGTTGTTTGTCTGTTCGTTTGCAGTGCTGGGGCTGCACTCAACCGCTGAGCATCCCCAGCCCTTTTTACATTTCATTTTGAGACAGGGTCTCTAAGTTGCTTAGGGCCTCCCTAAGTTGCTGAGGCTGGCCTTGAACTCACGATCCTCCTGCCTCAGCCTCCTGAGGCCCTGGGATTACAGGCGAGGGCCAGTGCACCAGCTCAGCCCAGGCCTTTTTAT
Source organism: Glaucomys volans (assembly GCA_020662805.1). Classification (NCBI taxonomy): domain Eukaryota; kingdom Metazoa; phylum Chordata; class Mammalia; order Rodentia; family Sciuridae; genus Glaucomys; species Glaucomys volans. The sequence goes on along the minus strand of JAJEJO010000201.1, from coordinate 808,903 downwards.
TTTTAATTTCCAGATTGGATCTCAGTGGCGTGGGCTGACCTCCAGCCTGCAATCCTCCTGCTTCCGCCTAAGCATTTAACTTTTGTCCACGTCTGTGTCTTCCACGCTGGAGTAAGTAGAAACCCTGCATCCTCGACAGTGAGATGGAATCATGACAGCTCCCCAGGACGGTTTCGAGGACTGGATTAGTTAATGTCACGGGCAGAGGGATCCTTGGTGCTGTGCAGTGTTAGCTTTCGATAGTTCTCACCAATATAATTTTCATTTCCAGACTTGATCTGAGAAACTGACTTTCAGCGGAAGAAAACGTGTCCACATTATGTGCGCGTGTGAGCGCGTCTCTGGAGATGGAGCGGGCTGGGGTTACATGCACACACCTCACCACCGTGGACCGACTGTGTCCCCGACAGCTTCAGGCAGAAGGAAGGAAGTTCAGGCTCAGAGAGGTTGCCCAGCTCCAGAGGCAGCACCCTCTACTCCCATGCACCCCAGTTCCTAGGGGACAAGAATCTCATCTTTTTTTCTTTGCATCCCCAGAGCCCAAGGCAGAGAGGAGAGGAGATTTCAGTGTGTCTGAGTCCTAAATATGTCACGTGGCCAAAATTACTCTTGAGCTGAGGAGGTAACTCAGTGGTAAAGTGCTTGCCTGGCATGTGCGAGGCCCTGGGTTCAAATCCCAGTAATGCAAAAAAGAAAAGAAAAAATTTACTCTTGAAAATCCCTGTGATGGTTCATTCATCCACCCCAAAATACTAACTGAACATCTACTATGTTTGGGGCCCTTTGCTGGCTAGAGATCAAGTGGGAGGCTCTGGAGCTTGGCTTCTAGTAGGGGAGTCAAGCCTTAAACAAAGAGCTCATGCAACCTAGGCTGTGGTAAGGACCTCGAAGGGAATATGATGGGTGGACAGAGGAGGCTCCTTGACATCCGGGGGTTGTAGGAAACCTTTCCAAACAGAGGACACTTGGACAGAGACGGAAAGAGCTGATGAGCAAGCTGTGCAACCTTCTGGAGAAAACTCGAGTGTTGAAGTAGCAGGAACAGAAAGCACTAAGGCCTGGGGTAGGGACAGCTCGGAGTGCGCAAAGATCACGAAGCACAAAGACCATGAAGCTCCATATACATGATGCATTAGTCAGTTTTCCATTGCTGTGACAAAATGCCTGAGAAAAACGACTGGAAAGGAGGAAAGACTTATTTTGGCTCACAGTGTCAGGTTTCAAGTCCATGGTCAGCCGACTCCATTGATTTTAGGCCTGTAGTGAGGCAGCTGGATGCAGAGAGAGAGAGAGAGAGAGAGGCCAAGAACAAGACAGAGCTGTCAAGGACTTGCCCCAGGGAGGACGGGCTTCCTCCACCTCAGTCCCTCCTTCCAAGTTTGTTTTTTTTTTGTTTGGTTTGGTTTGGTACTGGGGATTGAACTCAGAGGTGCTTAACCACCGAACCACATCCCCAACCCTTTTTAATTTCATTTTGAGACAGGGTCTCTACTAGTTTGCTTACAGCCTTGCTAAGTTGCTGAGGCTGGCTTTGAACTTGCGATCCTCCTGCCTCAGCCTCCCGAGCTGCTGGGATTATAAGTGTGTGCCACTATAGAAGGAGCATCTGGCCCCCGAACTGGGGACCCACGTGTGATAAATTATATAATAATGGCCCTGAGCTCCCGTTGCCATGTGACCTTGTCACCCCTCCCATCCAGGGGTGGAGTCTACTGCCCATCCCTGAATCTGTACTGACTCAGTGGCTTTAAAGCAACACCCATGTATTCCCGCAGTGTCCGCAGGCCACGAGCCATGAGCCACTTGCTCATGGCTACCAGGCTGCAGCCAAGGTGTCAGCCAGGGGTGTGCACTCACCTGAAAGCTCGCAGTCCTCAAAGCTCAAATGCCAACAGAATCAGAGCCTTGTGACTGTGAGACTGAGGTCCTCAGTGCCGAGAGATGACCACCATTCCTGCCACATGGCCCTCTTCACAGCACAGCAGTTTGCTTCTTCAAGGACAGAAAAAGAGGGTGATTCTGCTGCTCCACATCACTCCCGTCAGGGAGGGTCTGGCCCCTCTTTCCCAGAGCTCCCACCGCTGGATCACACCAGGACAAACTTCCTTTGGAGCAATTCAGTCAACTGATGAGGACTTTAATTGCATCCCTGAGAACCTCTTTACATTTTGCATAGGACCTCATCATGGCGGCAAAATCCTGGTCCATCCCTAATCCCACCTGGGCTCAGGGGGAGCTCACACAGGGCACAAACACAGCGCTGGGGTGGGAACGGAGAGCGAGGCTCCCCATACCTGGGACTTGCTTGATTAATTGGGTTCCTGGGGAGCACAGCTGTGTAACTTCAAGGCTAGGCCTGCAGAGGTCTGTGACTGTCCCCCTTGGATGTGGCTTCTGCGGCTGTCCCAGAGTCCTAGGCTGAAGGTCTGCCTCAGGGGTCCAACAAGTCGAGTCCAGGTGCTTGCTCCAAACCCACACAAAGGTCCTGCTGAGAGCAGGCAAGCAGCCTTCGTTGGAGCAGCTGCACCAGGAAGACGAGGGGACCCTGACCCCAGCCCTGTCTTCCAGGGGCTGACAGTGACTCAGGTTTTATGGAAAGGGAAAGAGGGCAGGGCGTGGAGAGAGCATCGATTCTTGCAGGTCACCTACACCTATGCTAACTGAAACACCCTCTCTGGGCAGCGCTGCCTTGTGACCAAATATCAGAACTCCCAACAGAGGCAAGGGGACTTCTACACGTAGAATAGCGATGAGCTTCTCCACAGCTTCGGAACCACAGGATGGCTGGGGTGGGCAGAAATCTCTCAAAAGCAGAGGAAGCTGGAATGGAACAATTCTCAAAAGAGTCACTGGCCATAACGTGTCGTGGGCCACTCTACACGGTCAATCCACCTGCCACGCTGAAAGTGAGAAACCAAGACCCGGAGAGGGGAAGGATTTCTACAACCAAAGGGACACAAACCTGGACATCCTCAGTCCCATGTCACCTCCTTTGAGGACTCAGCTGAAGAGTCCCAGCTGACTCGTGTGACAAAGTCCAAGTTCAAGCAGTACTCCAGGTCCTTCCCTATTAGGCCAGGCCTATCTTTCCAGTGACATTTCTTGCTGTGTCCCCCTAGCCCAAGCCACAGACACATTGGTGCCTTGAAGTACTTGCCCCAGATGACACCTCTGCTTGGGATGCCTTCCCATTTGTCACTAGCAGGCAGATTCCATCCCTGCCCTCTGAGAAGCCCTCTCAGCCTCGCCTCCAGGCCTCTCCCAAGGCCCTGTACATACCCCGTATCCAACCCCTGACCCCCGCAGGATGGCTGCATCCTAATCCCCAGAACCCATGAATATGATACCTAACTGATCAGATAAAGGGTCTCAGTTGATACAGTTAAGGATGCTGAAATAGAGAGATTGTCCTCAAGTATTTGGGTGGACCCAAGGTACCACAAGGGTCCTTAGGAGAAGGAGGCACGAGGTCAGCCAGCAGAAGGCAGAAACAGGTCTTCGATGAAGCCAACAGATTCTAGAAGCTGGACAAGGCAAGGAACAGATTCTCTACTGGAGCCTCCAAAAGCAACCAGGCTGGAGGATACCTCTGACTTCAGATCAGTGACCCTGCTTTGGGACCTCTGACCCCCAGAACCCTAGTATAATAAATTTGTGTCATCGAAGCCACTAAGTTTGTGGTAGCTTGTTACAGCAGCAACAGGAAACTAATACATCCTGACCGCAGCACAAGTCACATTGCACGGCAGGTGCCTTTCTCATGTCACAGCCTCCCAGGCCTGAGTCACCTTTGTTTCCCGATGGCTTATAAAATATAAAACCTGATCCTTGACAAGGGCTCACAAATGCTGCTGAAGGAACTGACCAGTGGATTGATGCTTACCTGCTTCATTCAGGGCCTCTCCTCAGCCTACACACATGCACACACACATTCACACAACTCACACTCTTGCACACACTCTCTCACCTCCAGAGAGCAGTTTTAACTTGGATGCTCACCAGGGGCTGGCCAGTTAATAGTTGTTTCTCTGGCGCATTAAGATTTGTGGGGGAGGAGCTGGGTGCCATGGTGATGGTTGTAATCCCAGCACTTGGGAAGCTGAGGCAGGAGGATCATGAGTTCAAAGCCAGCCTCAGCTTAGCGAGGCCCTAAGCAACTCAGTGAGACCCTGTCTCTAAATAAAGTACAAAATAGGGCTGGGGATATGGCTCTGTGGTGGAGTGCCCCTGAGTTCAATCTCAGGTCTCCCCACCCCCCAAAAAAAAAGATTTGTGGGGGAGGGGTTCTCCCAGGGTAATACTTGAACAAATCTGCAGGGATGCAGGGACGAAATGCTGAATTTTTGATGTGGTTGATTTGAAACTGCGAGATTTGGTGATGCAGCCCAGAAATGTAAAAATCTTTCCTAATAAACAAGTCAAGGAAGCAAGAGACAATTCTGACCCTCCCAACCCATCTCAGTCACCACCACTACTAAAATGACAGAAAAATCAGCTTGTAAGGTCCAACTGATGTCAGTAAGGAAGAAAAATCAGATTTTAGAACAGCGTAAACAGCATGAGCCTATTTTGTTTAAAAATCATTGATGCACACATATACACAAACATACCCACAATGAATATCCACGTGCTGTGTATATAGTATATCCATGCTTACATAAGCAGGGACAGAGGCTGCGAGGCTTTCCAAGATGTTTTATGAAGGTTAACAGGGTTTTTTTCCCCCTTGTCTGTATGTTTCTTAAAAATTTGTTTTGCAAAGAACAAGACTGTTGTCGCAATGGAAAATAAACCTTAAATAACTTCAACACAAAAGGTTTTTGTGCGGCAAGGCTACTTGTGTCTATTTGGGGACAGCTCCAGATCCCGCAGCTCCTCCCCAAATGGGAAGTTGGGGTCTGGAGTCCCCGAGAGCAATGGCGGAACCATGAGCGGAACTGCGGGCAGGCCAGTGACGTGGCAAAGGGGCCTGGGATGAGGAAACATTGATATGACCACGAGGGAGGACTCGGACAAGTGACCCGAGGATGACCCGCTCTGGACCCGGTCTGGATGCGCGACCTTCTCGCCCCGCAGCTTCTCCCTCCTCCCGCCACAGCCACAAGGTCCTCTCCTCGGTCTTCATCCGGCCTCCTGGGTGAAGGCAGGTGCTGCCCAAGATCGCAGCGCGCGAACCGAAGCCCAGGATCTCTTCGGCCTCCCTCGGCCTCCCTCGGCCTCCCTCGGCCAGTTTCACCGCACCCCCTTTCCTGCGGTGGCGTTTTTGTTTTAACTCATCTGAACTGGTTACAAAACCACACACCCACGAATACATAAATAATGGATAAGGTGCAGGGTGGGGGGCGAGTAGAGAAATCCCCGCAAGGCCTGGCAAGGCAACAGCAAATGCATTTCTGCTGTATCATATTTAACTGTTTGCAAACTTCTGCGGGAGGATGCGCCGGCTGCAGACTCCAAGGCTCATAGCGCCTACAGGTCTGCGGCCCGGCAAGACGTGCAAGGAGGGTTAAAAGGAGGGGAGAAGGTGGTAGCGATCGGAGGCCTGGAAGATGAAGTGTGGGGCAGCGTAAGACTGCACTGCGCCTCACCGGGCTTGGAACAAGCCAAACATCCACCGCGTCTCCTGCCCGGGTTCCGCCGCCAGGAGAGGCCCCTTTAAGAGCCATCGCGCGCCCCCGCCCCGCAAGCGCAAACTTTCCCTAGCAACCGCCCCGGGGGAGGGGGAGGTCTTGGCAACGGCGCGCTAGCCGGGAGGGTCACGTGACGGCCCGCAGCTGGAACGCGAGCGCGCTCCCCGCCGCGCGCCCGCCCGCCGGGGCCTGTGAGCTGCGGCGCGTGCGCGAGCGGTGCAGCACCGGCCGCGGGAGCAGGGAGTATTATGGGCTGTGGGTGCCGCTGAGCAAGATGGAGCTGTCTGCAGTGGGCGAGCGGGTCTTCGCGGCCGAATCGATCATCAAACGGCGGATCCGCAAGGTGAGCCTTCGCCCGCCGCTGGCCGCCCTCCCCGGGGCCGGAGCCCTGAGGCCAGGCGGTCCCGCTAGTCCGGCTCCCTCGGCCGCCCCCGCGTCGCCGCCTCCCTGCGTCCCCGCATCCTCCCCACCCCCACAGCCCTTTTTTTCCTCCGTGTTTTTCAGGGACGCATCGAGTACCTGGTGAAATGGAAGGGGTGGGCGATCAAGTGAGTGTGGCGGGGTCCGGGCGTGGGGGAGGGGAGGCGGCGCCGGGCCTTGGAGGGGTGCTCGCGCTGCTCCCCGCGGTGTGCCTTCGCCCCCCAGGTTTTCATTTTGGTTTTGTGCATGCGTGACTCGGCAGGTACAGCACTTGGGAGCCCGAGGAGAACATCCTGGACTCGCGGCTCATTGCCGCCTTCGAGCAGAAGTGAGCTGGGGGAGCTGGCAGGGGCGGCGGGGCCGCGGCTCGGTGGGGCGCCGCGCGGGGAGGCGCGCGAGCCGGGAGGGCCGCCGAGTGGGGCCCGGGAAGGGGCTCTTTTTAACCTTTGGCGTTTCTCGCCGCAGGGAGAGGGAACGTGAGCTGTACGGACCCAAGAAGAGGGGACCCAAACCCAAAACTTTCCTCCTGAAGGTAACCTGGCCCAGCCCCAGCAGCCCCGTGTCGGGCCCCCAGCCCCGGCACAGCACGGGGCCGGGAGGGGAGGGACAGATCGGCGACCGCCCAAGCGGGCGGGCCTTTCCTGAGGGGCCCCAGCTGGGCAGGGGGTAGTTGTGAACCCCCATCAAACCCCTGGCAGCAGGCCGTGGTCAGTTCCAGCAAGGAGCCTGGGAGTAGGGGTATTCCAGATGGCGAAGCCAGGGTCTGGGGGCCTGCGGGGCTCAGGAAGGAACTGGATGCGGCAGGTGGGGGGATGCCCACGGGAGGGGGTGGTTGGGAGGCTATTTCTGCCGGTGAGGTCCCTCACCTCCCCCAGCCTTGGGAGCTTAGGGAAGGTAGAGCCCAGGGGAGAGTGAGCGTTGGCCACCTCCTGGCAGGGCACAGGGAGGGGCACTTGGGAAGCCACCTGCCTGCCACCCCCACCTCTCAGGATTTATTTTGCCTCTTTCCTCTCCACACTGGGGGGCCTGATTTGGATTTGACGTTGAATCACTTTGGCTTGAGTTTCTCACCCAGGCTGGGCCACTGACTGGGGAGGGAGGGTGCGGAGCCTCGGTTTCCCCCCACCTGGCCGTTTGTGCAGGTTCTTAAGAGGATGGGTGGGGCATGGTGAAGCGGAGCTGTTAGCCCTGGCAGGGAAGGGAAGAACTTCCCGAGGAAACTTCTTGGGGACTTGGGGCTTTTATATTATTTTGGTGAGGAAGAAGAGTCCGGGAAAAGGAGTGCAAGATGACCTGAGGTGGCAGGCCACGCTGCAGGTGGGACTCACTGGGACACTGCGGTCTCCCTGTGGGGCTAAGGATATCTCAGGGCCTCTTCCCACCCCGCAGCCAGTTATTTTGTGGCATTTGGCAGCAAAAGGATAGGGAGGCCTCTTTTCAGAGAAGGGACTGCAGAATCTCAGACTCTGGATTGTCCAAAAGGCTCAAAGCCCAGGGAGGGTGGGGTGGGCTTGTCCAGCCCACTCCTCCCCCCACCTACGCCCAGCCAAAGGACTTCGTATTAAGGGTTTGTTTTGGACTTAAAGCAGAAGTGGAAAAAATGTTGGTTTCCAGAATTCCATATTTCTGTAACCCCCACCCCCAGCCGCAGCGCATCTTAGAGGATCCCTGAAGCAACCTTAACCCTGATGCTTCTCGGTGGGAGGGATGGGGCGGAGCAGCTGGAAGTCTGGTGGGCTGACAGCCTCTCGGCGCGGTTGGAGCGCCCTCTAGCGGCGAAGCGAGTCATGGCCGTGAGCATGGGTTCACAAAATGCCTTTTACTTCGTGGTTCTTTTTTCTGAGCTGCCTATGGGCCTAACAGTGCTGAACACCGTGCACGAATTATGTTTTAATTCTTTCCACTACCCTCTGAAGTGGAGACTATTTTTATCCCCATTTCACAGATGAAAAAAAAAAATCAAGGCCCAGAAAGGGGAAGCAACTTACCTGAGGTCCCAGTACTCAGTGGGCTGACTTCATCCTTTTTCTTCCTTGAGTTCCTCAAGGTGGGCACACAGCGGGTGGAGAGGCAGACAGTAGCACTTTGACTTAGATCTTACAAAACAGGTAGCACAGAGTGATAAGGATACTTGTCAGGGGCTGTGGAGACAGCTGGAACTGGGCCCATTGCTGGGATGTGCCAAGGGGTTGGCAGTCATCAGAGTGCACCCAACTAGCACTTTATGCCAGGAACCACTCTGAATGGCGCCCGGGAGGTAGGTTCCGTCATCCCCATTTCATACCTGGGAAGACAGACCAACAAAGTCAAATTAAATAACATTAGAGCATTGCTAACCCCTCAGCCAGGCCTGCTGCCCAGCCTGAGGGCAAGAAGCGTGTTGGCTGCAGTCATTTTTAACTCCCCTGGTAGATCTAGATCCTGCCTTTAAAGAATTCTCAATCTGGGGAGACTTGTATTTAATATTTTATAAAATAATATCTAAAAATTATAAAGTAAGAAATGTTTCTGGTAGAAAATTTGGAAAGCATGCATTAGAGGAGATGACTGCTCACCGACCCAACGCCCATGGAAATCTAATTGAGTGCTTGCTGCATCCAGACCTGGGCCAAGCAGGTGCCACTGCATCCAGACCCGGGCCAAGCAGGTGCCACATACCAGAAGGTATCACAGGAGTGCGCCTGGATGGGGCTTCTCGGGATTGTACAGATAGGAAAAATGAGGCTCGGGGGGTTCGTCCTGCATCTGCAGTTTATGCACACTCTGCCTCTCCTCTGGACCCTCATCACCACTGGACTCCTGTAGGAGCTGGTTACACAGGTCTGAGATCAGGCAGGATACAGAGGGAAAAGTGTCAACCCCCCGAGGGCCAGAAAGAGCTGGGATCCCCTAAGCTCCATGGGGGTGTTCCTGCAATCAGACCCTGCCTGCCAGGCTGAAGAAAGCCTCCTCTTTTTTCTGCCTTTGTCTGGGAAGGGGTGAGTGGTCCAGGCCCTGGGGAACTCAGCTGGCTGGGATCAGTGGGAGCTGGCAGCATTGGCCTTGTGTGCTGCCACCTAGCGGCCAGAGGAACTGTTGACCAACAGCCTCGGGAGGCCCTATATTGGGTGGGAAGGACTGGATGGAGCTGAACTGACTTCTCCTGTGGGGTGTGAGGCTCGTGTTCTACATGACGATGCTCTCACTTGGTCAGCTAGAAAGTCAGCAAGCACCGCTTCTGCAGGACACGGTCACTCTGGTCCTGTGAGGGCACATGGGCTATCTCCCTGGTGGTGGGTAAGCATCCGGCACTGTGGGGAGTGGGAGATGGAGAGACCCCAGAAGACAGCTTCACCTTAGTGTCATATACCCTGATTGTGGGAATGTGACCTACCTCTCTCTTTAACCCCCCTCCCAAGTCCAGGCAGTCACTACCTAAGTTCTCTATCCCCATCCATGGCTGCCAGCCCTTGGAGGCTCTGCAACCTCTCACTCCCTGGAGGCCCACAGCCTCTCTGCCTCTGCCCTGTGTCCCTGTCTTCACAGGCCACCCTCACCTGCGGAGCTGCCTGGGCACCTTGCATGCTCAGTAGGGGCCACAGCACTCTCCTCTTAGGCGTCAGGGCCTGGCTGTGATGGCACATCCTCCACGTGGGGCTGTCCCCCTGCTCCCCAGGCTGCTGTAGTCTACACTGCACCCGCGCCCTGCCCTCCGCCTACCTCTGCACCCCCTGCCCCGCCTTGAGAGGATGCCGCCCCTGGTGCAGGGCTGTGTTTGTCACTATGGACCCGAGCAGCTGGCCTTGACTCTTTGGTGTCTTCCTTAGCAAAGGAAGGGCTGGCCACTGAGGACAGCTTATGTGGCCTTGGGAGTCCCTTCTCCTCTCTCCATTTGGTGTCCTTTGACAATGGGGTGGGTTGGGCTGAAAGTGGGGTCTCTTGAGGGTTCTGTTGGTCCTCCCTTAAGGTGGCAGAGGAGCTGCCACAGAACCCTGGGGCTTTTGAGAGAGCCCGTACCTGGAAGGGCAGCTGGGCCAGGAGCCCAAAGTCCTCTGCCTGCTGTCCTGCCCCTGGACTGTCATGGCACAGAGAATGTGGAGTGGTGGGTCTCATCTGTAAGCCCATCCCCACCAAGGTCACGTCTAGCCAGGTTAGGTTTGGGGTGCAGGCTTTGGAAGCCGTTGGCACCCTAGCTCATTCTGGGCCAGGCTTGGTGGCCAAGGGCCTATCTAGAGTTGATTACCAGGGGAGCCAGGATGGAGCTGGAGTTGGCCAAGCCAAAGGCAAGAGATTATGGGGCTCTGGGGACACTACAAATGGATCAGCAGGACTCGGGTGCCAGGGGAGCAGGGAGAACCTGCCCCTCCTTTATGTCACCGAGAATTGTTAAGAACTGCCCTCCCATGCGGGGTCCTGATTGTGGACAGGACGGCTCTCAGCTAAGCCATGAAGCCAGGTACCAGCCAGGTACCAGGTCACCTTAAGCAAGTCATGTCCCCTCCCTGGACCTGTCTTCTGTTCTGGGTCAGGGTCACAGTACCAGTGTGCTCTTGCCTGCCCCTGGCTGGTTTCCTGAGTGTGCTCAGGCCGCTGTGCAGGGCGCAGAGGTCAGCGGGCCCTGAGGTCCCACCCACACCCCTCTGCCCGCAGGCCCGGGCGCAGGCCGAGGCCCTCCGCATCAGTGACGTGCATTTCTCTGTCAAGCCGAGCGCCAGCGCCTCCTCGCCCAAACTGCACTCCAGCGCAGCCGTGCACCGGCTCAAGAAGGACATCCGCCGCTGCCACCGCATGTCCCGCCGCCCCCTGCCCCGCCCAGACCCCCAAGGAGGCAGCCCTGGCCTGCGCCCACCCATCTCGCCCTTCTCCGAGACAGTGCGAATTATCAACCGCAAGGTGAAGCCCCGCGAGCCCAAGCGGAACCGCATCATCCTCAATCTGAAGGTGATCGACAAAGGTCCGGGCGCGGGAACCGCGGCGCAGGGCGCAGGGGCGCTTGCCCGTCCCAAAGTCCCATCGAGGAACCGGGTCATCGGCAAGAGTAAGAAGTTCAGCGAGAGCGTCCTGCGCACCCAGATCCGCCACATGAAGTTCGGCACCTTCGCGCTGTACAAGCCCCCGCCTGCCCCTCTGTCCCCGCCGCCTGCGGGCAAAGCCGATGTGCCCGCGCCCCCAGGCCAGGGGCTGCTCCTGGCCAACCCTGCCGCCCCCTACGATGCCCGCAGCTCCAGCTCCTCAGGCTGCCCCTCGCCCACACTGCAGTCCTCCGACCCCGATGACACGCCCCCCAAGCTGCTCCCTGAGACCACGAGCCCCTCTGCCCCCAGCTGGCCCGAGCCCGAGGTGCTCGACCTGTCCATCCCCCCGGAGTCAGGGGCCACCAGCAAGCGGGCACCTCCTGAGGTCACTGCTGCCACCACCCAGGCACTTCCTGCGGCTCTGGAGCCTTCCAGTGCTGCCTCGGAGCCTGAGGCTGGGGATTGGCGTCCTGAGATGTCACCATGCTCCAATGTGGTTGTCACCGATGTCACCAGCAACCTGCTGACCGTCACTATCAAGGAATTCTGCAACCCTGAGGATTTCGAGAAGGTGGCTGCCGGGGTCACAGGTGCTGTTGCTGGGGGTGGCAGCAGTGTGGTGAGCAAGTGAGGGGCTCCCCGAGGAGGAGGGCGGGGGGGCCTCCTGCCTGAAGTCACACCTGTGCTCCCGCCCCACCCCGCCCTCAGACCCGTCTGCCTGTGCTTTGCTTGTCTCACATGGCTCCGTGCTGACCCAGGGATGGGGTTGGGCAGTTGGCCCTGAGGCCGGTGGGTGGGACAGTCTGAGTTAGGTCAGGTCTGGGACAGGGCACTCGCTTGTCTCTTGGCACTGGCCCTGCCATGCCAGGGAGCCCCAGGACCTGGTCACCTGCCCTATCTACATCCCACTCCACCTCTCCTCTACTTGCTTCTTGCTCGTGTACAGCGTCTGACCTCGGTGCTAACCCAGCAGCTGCGGGTCCTAGGAGACCCCCACCCAGGGTGGGCACGGCCCCTTTCCTTCCTGCTGACATCTAGCAGGAGCGGGCAGGGATGGCTTCCTGTCCATTTGGCAAAGCCCCAGCGAAGGATGAGACCAGCGGCCCCACCCTGTCCACCAGTGAGGACGGCGGCAGCTGGGCCAGAGGCCGGGCCTCACTGCCCCTGTGGACCGGGCCCAAGCAGACCCCCTGTGCCCACTCTGGCTGCTTCCGACCCCACTCCTGCAGGTGGGAGGAGCTGGCACCCTGCCACGGCCTCCTGGCATCTAAAGGCCCCTTCAGTTCTTGACCAAAGGTGCTACACAAACCTGCTGTGGAAGCTTGTGTTGGGTGTGTGTCCGCCCGTGGGCGAGCGTGTCCGCAGGTGCAGTGTGCACCGGGTGCCGGGCCGCGGGCCCTCCTCTGAGCTCCTCAGGGTGGGCTCCCTGCAGGCCCGGCCTCCCTTCACTCGGAATGGCCCAGTCGTGTCTAGGCAGTTGGCTGGGCTGGTGCCGGGCCTCTCCTCCCACCGGTGCGCTAGGGGTACCGAGCCCCCGGGCCCTTCTCGGGATGGGCAGCCCGGCCAGCCGGGCCTTCCCTGCGGACCTGGCATGGTGGGACATGGGAGAGCGGGGAGCCCTCCGAGGGTCTCCAGCTTCTCCCCCCTCTCGCCTGCTTCTGACGCTGAGGCGTTCTCTCGCCCAGCCTGCTCGGAGCAGCGGGAGGCCTCGGGGCCCAGGCAGCTTCTCTTGTCCTCTGCTGCCCGGGACTGAGGCACCTATGCCGGTGGCAGAGACCAAAACCCCCGCTCGAGGCCAGGCACTGGGAGAGGGCGGCAGAGGAGCCTGTGTCCTGGAGAACAAGGGCACTGTCCCTGGAGTGGGCCTGGGGGCCCCGGCAGCCCACTCTTGGCCATGGCCGGGTGGCTGTGGGTGGCAGTTTCTGCGTGTGGCTTAAGCTGGGTCCTCCTTGTGTGCCGCCCTGGTATCTCCTCGCCCGGAAGCAAGATGGCACGAGGGAGGCGGGAAGGGAGCCTGTCAGATGCCGGGCAAGCACCCTGGTCCCTTGGGAGGACTCTGCTGGATCTCCCTGCCGGGGGCTGCAGCATGGCCGCCAGCACACCCTGGGGTCAGAACGGGGACCCCATGGGGTTGGAGGTGACAGCACTCCGGGTTCCACCTCGCCCCGCCCTTCGTGTGGGCTCTGCAACCGTCCAAGTGCCAATTGGCTTTTCCCCCAAATAAGGGCTGGTATCTCTCCTCTGCCCCCAGAGGTGACGTCCCCCAGCCCCCCCCAGGTGAGCCACCACCTGGGCCAGTTACAGGTGTTTCCAGAGACCATGGAAATGTGTTTTCCTGAGAATCTGTGTCATTCGTGACTTTTTTTGTAAAGAAGTTGTGTTTTCAGAGGTGATTTTATGACAGGAAAGTGAAAGAATTAGTTTTTCAAAAAATGAAAAAAAGAAAAAAAAGAGGAAAAAAAAAGAAATAGAAAAAACTATGGTGGGATTCCTAAGGGAGTGGGGGGGAGATATTTAAAGAGAGCGTAGTGACGCGGCATTGCACAGGACAGGGGGCCACGGGGTCGGGGGCCTCCTCCCGCCCAGGCAGCGCGGCCTGGCCCGAGCTGGCCGCTTCCACCCCGTCCTTATTAAAGGGAAGGAAGGGAGCTGGCCCCGAGGCAGCTGGCCAGAAGCCCTGGCCCAGGCGGCAAGGGAATGGAGGCTGGGGAGAGGCCGGTCCTGGTCCTGCAGCGGTTTCCTCCAGGAAGCTGGTGGATTCTTCCTCTTCTTCATTCCACTGCCAGCTTGTTGGGCCGTGTGGTCCCTAGTACTGCCACCCTGTGGGGACCTCTTCATCACCCGAGACCGGAACTTCCTGAGCTTCCCTGGCCAGGAAGAGGCTGTGGGCCCTGTGACACTTAGGCAGTGGCTGGGACAGGGGGTGACTGGGGGGACGGGGATGCCCATCTCTTTCCATGGGCAGGCTGCTGTCCCGACCCCAGCCAAGCAGCTCGCCCGCCTTGGGCTGTGCACGCACTGCCTCTGGGAGGGCGCCCCCGGGCCGGGGCAGGCATGGGGTCAGGAAGCCCTCCTCCCTCTCCTGGGCGGCTCACTCGGCCTGCCCACCCCTGACCCTCACTCGCACAGGTCGGCCTTCCGTGGGCCCCTCCGCACCCCTTGCTGCTTTTCCATTTGCCTAATTACCAAGCAAAAGTTGCAATCTGGTTTGCTTTATTTTTGTATGTGAAATAACCCCCAGAGCCCCATGTCCCCCCGTGTTCACAGTGGGTGGCCATTGGTTCTCTCCCCTTGAGTGCACCCCTCCCCACCTACGCATCATAGGAAATAGGAGAGGTCTGTTGGCTCTGGTTTGAGGTGGACAGTGGACACCTGTCCCTGTCCTGTTTCCCCTCTGACCCTCAGCGTGCCCATCTGTGAAAGAGACACCTGGGCCTTAGGCACTGCCGGTGTCTGAGGACTTGGGGTGCTTGTGGCTATTGGCACTGGGACCTCCAGCTGCCCACAGCCCCTCTGCAAAGGGGTCAGGGTCAAAATGAGCCTCCTCCCTCTGACCTGGGAGGAGGTGATGACCCAATCCCCCGCTGCAGGAGAGGTCGCAGAGTTTGGAGGACTCTCCCCAGTTCACAGGAGGCAAAACTGCTTCTTTGGGGTGGCGTGGCAGGCAGCGCCCAGGATGCCTGTCCTTTGGGGGACAGCCTTTAAAAGGTGGGGACCCCATGAGCAGCACAGGGTCAGCAGCTGATCCCAGAGCTGAGTGGGTCCAAGCCATGGACCTGCCCACGCTGGAGCATCAGCCTGCGGGGAACGCCGTTCGGGGGTCTGGGCTGCTGCCAGCACTGTGGCCCCTCCTGAGAGATGCTCCCCTTGCCCTCGCTTTTCTGGTTTTGGGGGGGGGGGTGGTTTTTTTTTTTTTTTGTTTTTTTTTTTTTTTTTTTGCACTTGGCCCATGCTGGACAGTGGAGCCCCAGCCAGCCAGCCGGCCAGTTCCACCCCTGGGCTCCCATGCACTAGCCCAAGGTGGCCTCTTCGGGGCGTGTATGGTTTGAGGAATCACTTTTTTAAAAGAAAAAAGGAAGTTTAAGCGTTTTCGTTTTTTTCTGTCTGCATCTCCCAATTCGGCCCAGTGAGGGACTCAGACTGCAGGAAGGGGCACCCTGGCCCCGCCTGTGGACAGTCCCCAAGACGCAGAGCAAGGAGACGGCTGGGTGCGAGCCGGGGACCCCCCCCTCAGCCTGCAGCCCCCTCAGAGCCTTGAAGCACTCCAGCAGTGAGTGCCTGCTGCATGCAGAGCATCAGTTAGGCCCCGGGGCTCCCCAGAGGCCAGGCGAGAGGACGGGGCGCCCGGCCGGGCGGAGATGCAGACTGCTTTTTGTTGGTTTTAATTTAAAAACACAAAGGCCTAAATAAATATGTATCTTATAATTTTTTTAATTTTTGAAAAGCTCATTTAATGACTCGTGCACGAAGGAATTCTATATAGATAAAGTCTACGTATATAGCTCTATATTTGGGGAGGGGCACTGTCTTTTTTCTCGCGCTCATTTTTAAAATGAAGTGGTGTTGCCTCGTCTGTGGTCCAACCACCCAGCTCCCCGCTGGCTACACGCTGCCTCCAGGGTTCGAGACAGGAAGTGGGGCGGGCCGGCCTCCCCGCCGGACTTCCGGTGGGGAAGGCCTCGTTTTCGGCGTGGGGTCGGCTTTGTTGTTCCGGGTCCGTGGGTTCCGGGCGGGGGAGGGGGTCGGCTGGTGGCTGTCGTGTGTGTTTGTTCTGCTGCTCTTCAGTATTGTATCGATGCCAGGAAGTGGGAGTGAAAAGCCTCTTCTGCCCCCAAATAAATTGTCACATTCCGAAGCCGAGGCCCGCCCTGGGCGGCTGTCTGTCTCATTTCTTGGGCTGCCACTGTGGTCTTTTGAAAAGGATCAGGGCTGGTGGGGTCGCCTCGAAGCCCGGGGCGGATCCCTGTCCTGCCTGAACTCAGCAGGCCGGTGCCCGCCGGCCACAGGTGGAAGGAGGCCCTGTTGGGTGCTGGGGACCCTCCACCTGCTCCACAGCCCCGGCTCCCAACCTCAGAGAGCAGAGCCAGGGCCACAGGCCACCCGCCTTTCCTGCAGCCTTGAGAATTGTAAGTGGGCACGTGGAGCGTCCGGGTCCCTGCACTGCCCACCCCCGGTTGGAATGGCATCCCCAGGGGAGGAAGCGGCCTGTGAAGTCCTTGCCCAGAGCTCAGAGAGGGGGCATGTCTGCCTTGCCAGTGGTGGCACCGCTGGTCACTGTGGGGGAATGGGCTCCGGGTGCTTGTGCCTCCCTCATGACACAGGGACGCACTCCTCCCCTGTGGGCTCAAAGCTCAGCCCTGGGCAAACTCCTGTGCCTTCCTGGGGGTCTGCCACCCGCCTGAGCTGTTGAGGTTCACCCCATGGCCACCTGCTGTCAGGGTCTGGACAGGTGTGGCTTTGCCCACCCTCCTCCCTTTTCCCCCCCAGGGTTGTGAACTCCCATGCCTGGCCTGTGCTGGGGCCCCCACCCTGCACCCCAGCAGTCCAGAGCCTCCACTCTGGCAGTGCTCCCTGCCAGTGTTGCCTGCACCCCTACCTCGTCTTCCACACTAGGCCCCAGAGGCCTGGAAGCCCCCCTCAAACTACCAGGGAGCTCACTGCTCTCCGGATCCCATCCAAAGTCCTCGGCTTGCAGGGGTGCCCACCCCACCCCACAGGTGCTCTCCTGGGGCTGCTCCCGGGCCATGCCCTCCCCACGCTCTACCCTGGCTCCTTCCTCGCCCTTGACCTGCAGTCCTGTACAGCCCCCATCCCAAGGGCAGGGCTGTCTTCTCCCTTCTGCTGTGGTCAGAGCACAGTCCCTGGCACAGGGTAGGCCCCTGAGTCATCTGTCACCAAACTAGGAGCAGCTGAGGGGCAGTGGGGGATTAGGGGCCTATCCAGCTATCTTTTTTTGGTGGTGGGTACCAGGGATTGAACTCAGAGGCAGCTGACCACTGAGCCACATCCCCTGCCCTATTTTGTACTTTATTTAAAGACAGGGTCTCACTGAGTTCCTCAGTGCTTCGCTTTTGCCGAACTCACAATCCTCCTCTCTCAGCCTCCCAACTTTCTGGGATTACAGCGTGAGCCACCATGCCCAGCACTGTCCACCCATCTTGACATGCCAGTGGCCCTGACTCCAGGCTGACAAGCCAAACGGGAGCACGTCCCTCCGGAGATTGCTCCAAGATACAGGGGGTCCCAGAGGCAGGGCAGGCAGGGAGCAAGGGACCCACAGGTGTCCTGACGGCAGGTGAGTGGAGCAGAGTCCAGCCACGATCAGATCCAGTCCCCCAAGGCACTGCTCACCTGACCTCACCTCCTCATCTCAAGCACCTGCTCCCAGAGAGCCCTCAGCGGGTCCTTAACCACAGTGTATCCTCACACCTGACACCTGCCAGGTTCTGTGAGCCCCTGGCTATCCTGGCACACATTCCTCACCAGTGCCCAGCCAGCCCATGCATCCTGAACAGAGGTCACAGCCAGAGGAGGTCAGAGAGGGGAGTGATCAGGTAGACATTTTGCCCCAGATGGCCCACCTCTGCAGGGGGGAGGCATGCTCGCCCCATGCTGGTCCGACTGCCCCAAGCCCCAAGCTCTGGGGATTGAGGATGTGTCCCCAGAGGCAGGCGCATCCCAACATGAGTCACGGCTGTTCTGATCGCAGGTCCTGCCTCTACTCAGTGGTGAGTGCTCATTGGCTGAAGGTTAATGAGTGTGTCCATGGCAACCTCTCAGGAGGCGCTGGAAGCTGTGATGAGAGCCAGCGCCCATGAGGAGAGCAGAGGGAAGGTTAGAGCCTGGCGCAGCAGATGGGGAGGTGGGGGCTGTGCCCACCCTGGCCTCCTGCCCCGGTGAGGGTGAGTGACAGGGTGGAGCTGGGGTGTGGGGCGAGGTGAGTGGGTCTGGAATGAGGTGACAATGACCAGTTCTGCACACTACTTTGTCGTTTTTACAAGCTGAAACATGCTGGGTGTCCAGCCCTGATCCAGCTGCGCCTGGAGCCAGGAGGGTTCAGAGGCTGCGTCAGAAGTCACACCCCTCCGAGCCACATCTGAGCCAGTGCCGCACCCTTTGTTCCAGCTGCTGGCCTCTGAGTAGAGACACTTCAGAAGGCCTTGTAGCACACACAGGCCAGGCACAAGGACATCTGAGCCACAGTGAGGGGTCACAAAGGAAGCCACCGGGAGAGAGGCCTGGTCCTGGCCTCCGGACCTCTCGCACTCTGTGAGCTTGGGAGACTCCCAGGGGAGACAAAGGCCACTCAAGGCTGAGATTCAAAATGACCCTCATGAGGGAGAATCAGGCCTCAGGCCAGGGCAGTGACAGAGGCAGTGGGGACAACAGGAAACAGCCAGAGTCAAGGGATGTGTGGAATATCTAGGATTTGGTGATCAATTGCCTTTCGAGTTTTCTAGTTTTAAAACACAACTGGGTATCAAGTTAGGCCAAGGAGCAGACATTGGCACTGATGGACTATGCCTCAGTGGTGAGATGACCGGTCCCCAGCCAGCCTGGAAGGGCCACCAGGGACTTGGGCATTTAGTTCTCAGGGCCTCTGGGAAACTCCAGGGGCCGGTAGCCAACCCCTCCTGCCCAAGTCATGCTTTCCTGAACAGAGGGTGAACTGAGGCAGGGGCCTGGGGACAGTTACCACATCAAACAAGTGAGGACTCTGGGCCGGGAGACGGGGGTGGGGGCTCACTGAGTTCTTCCGAGAGAGTGGAACCCAGGTCTGGAGCATGAGGGCTGGAACCTTCTGGCATACCGGACTCCATTGAAGACACTAGATGAAATGGAAAGAACACACTTAGATACCCGAGTTTCCAAGACCATTAAAAAAAATCCCCCGGGACCAAAATCAAACAAGTCAAAACTGGGAGTGACAAGTAGATGCTGATCCTTTGGGTACCTGCAGGGCGGGGAGCACTGGGTGGGAGCCGGACCAGGGGGCAGGGGGTTGGCTTCTGCTGATCTTGGTAACCAAGGAGCTTGGACTTGATGCCCCTGCAGAGATGGGAGGCCAGGGAGGGTCCTTACCAACAGGTTCAGAGCCAAGATGCCTGAACAAAACTGACCCTGGTCCTCGGGGAGAATGCAAAAGGCAGGCGGGGAAATCACCCTTTGACAAAAGGGGACGACACCTCAGTTGTCTGTCTCATCTCTGATTCTGTTGGAAACATAAAAAAGAATTTTCTCTAGAGAAATCGCAACTCTAGACCTTCCCTGACACAAATTTGAAGTGTGAATTTGTATTTCTCAGGTGGTCCCAGGACAAGTAAATCTGGAAATTAATATAAAAACAAACCTGGGGTGGGTTACACCGCTCAGGGTCAAAGACCCCCTCCCAGCCTGCCAGCCACCCTCAGCAGGCTACACGGGATCTCACAGATAAAACCCTTGCAAACAAGTTCACAATCCAAAATCGCAAAACATACAAAGAAACAAGCCACCAAGACAAACTCAGAAAAACAAACCACATGTATAGGGTTCTGCACCGACATATTATTTTCAAGCATCAAGACTTCCAGAAATCATCATGAATATCATGGAGTAGTATATAAAACAAATCTCAAGTTTCAAGAAATTAGCATCATGGATCATGTGTATTTGGGTTAAAAAATCAATAACAATACATTGCTGGTGGGACTGCAAATTGGTGCAGCCACTCTGGAAAGCAGTATGGAGATTCCTCAGAACACTTCCAATGGAATCATTTGACCCAGCTATCCCACTCCTCAGTTGATACCCAAAGGGCTTAAAATCAGCAGTGAGGCAGCCACATCAATGTTTATAGCAGCTGAATGCACAATAGCTAAGCTATGAAAAGTAACCCAGATGCCCTTCAACAGATGTATGGATAAAAAAAAATGTGGTACATATACACAATGGAATATTATTCAGCGATAAAGAAGAATGAAATTATAGCATTTGGTGGTAAATGGATGGAACTGGAGACTATCATGCTAAGTGAAATAAGCCAATCCTAAATAAACAAAGGCAGAAAGTTCTCTCTAATATGTAGATGCTAATTCACAATAAGGGAGGAGGGAAGAATAGAAGTTCGCTAGATTAGACAAAGGGGAATGAAGGGAAGGGAGAAGGATGGGAATAGGAAAGACAGGAGAATGCATCAGACATCACTTTCCTATGTTGTATGAACGTACAACCAGTGTAACTCCATGTCACGTTCAACCACAAGAATGGGAAGTTATACTCCATGTGTGTAAGATATGTCAAAACACATCCTACTGTCACGTATAATTAAAAAGAGCAAATAAAAAATTTTAAAAATCAGTAGCAAGCAGTAATCAAAACAATGTTGCCCTGGCATGAAGACCGACGGAATAGAACAGAGCCGGGCGTGAACCTTCACACACACGTCAAGTGACTTGGGGCAAGGGCTCCAAGACTATTCAAAGGCAGAAGGACAGTCAGCCAATACTGCTGGGAAAGCTGGAACCACGGGGGAAAGAGTGCAGTTGGGTCCTCACCCAGCAGTTGCCCCTTGGCATCTGTGGGCATTGGTGCCAGCCCCACCCCCAGCACCCCAAAGCTCGAGTGCTCCCATTCCTTATATGAAATCACATAGTACTACATATAGCCTACACTCATCTTCCACCGTTTGTCACCTCTGGATTATTCATGATAGCCAGTGCGAAGCACACGCCACATGACTCCATCCCACGGTGCCGGTCAGGGGATGCTACCAGGGGACGCGTCCGTGCAGGTGTGGGCTGCATTTTGTTTGTCTATTTGTTTCTGCTGTTGGTCTGTTTGTTTTTTGCAATACTGGGGGTGGAACCCAGGCTCTCTACCACTGAGCCATACCCCAGCCCTGTGCTTAGAATTTCTGATCAGAGACTGGATGAACCCACGGGTGTGGAAGTCACAGCACACAGGAGGCCAGCCTGCCCGAATGAACGCAGAAGGATCAGAGACCCGAATGGAAGACAAAACTAAAGACCTAAAACAGTGCAAAAGCTGCCTGACGTCGGCTTTGGCAATGATCTCTTGCTGTGCCCTGAAAGAACAAAACAGGCAATTTGGGCCGGGTCGCCTGTCATCCCAGTGGCTCTCGAGGCTGAGGCAGGAGGATGGTGAGTTCAAAGCCAGCCTCAGCAACTTAGCGAGGCCCTAAGCAACTCAGTGAGACCCTGTCTCTAAATAAAATACAAAATAGGGCTGGGGATGTGGCTCAGTGGCCGAGTGTCCCTGGGTTCAATCCCCAGTACCAAAAAAAAAA
>JAJEJO010000201.1:768811-782571 GCA_020662805.1 Glaucomys volans | reverse complement strand
GAGCCACATTCCCAGCCCTTCTTTAGAGTTTTTTTGTTTTGAGACAGGGTCTCACTAAGTTGTTGAGGCTGGCTTTGAACTTGTCATCCTCCTGCCTCAGCCTCCTGAGCCCCTGAGATCACAGGCGTTTGCCACCATGCCTGGCTTCTGCTCATTCTCAATGCCTTCCTCCCATGTGACAACTTGAGGACAGTAGATAGTGGCTGGAGTCCCAGCTCTGCTGTGTGACCTCAGGCCAGTCGGTCGCCCAGTCTGGGATCCTGTATCCTCATTATAAAACTGGAGAGGGGGCTTTTTCTACTTACCCTTTCCAACTCAGACTTACTAAGGATGACTAACACCTGCAGAGTGGACGTTAAGGATTGACTCCTTACAATCCCGAAAGCACAGTGCCCAGTGCCCAGTGCCCAGGTTCAGGCAGAATAACTCAGATTTTCCTAGGCAGTCGAGCTGGGAGCTTTTTGGTTTGTTTGGTTTGTTTCTTGGTACCAGGGATTGAACTCAAGGGTGCTTAACCACTGAGCCACATCCCCAGCCGTTTTTATTTATTTTATTTTTTATTTTGAGACACGGTCTACTCTAGGTTGCTTACACTAAGTTGTGGAGGCTGGCTTTGACCTTGTGATCCTCCTGCCTCAGCCTCCCGAACTGCTGGGATTACAGGCATGTGCCACCACTCCCAGCTAGAGCCAGGGGTTGAGCCCTTGCTGTCATGACGGACCATGTTCACAGCAGGTGGGTTTGGGAACAGCCATGGGAGCTGGGCCACCCGGCTGTGTGGGCCCTGGGCCCCTTGCTTACCTGTTCTGTGCTCAGCTTTGCCATCTGAGACACCCCCTTCCTCACGGAACAACGGGGAGCTTCGCAGGCTGGTCCGGGAGCTGGGCTCTGAGCTGCACGTCGAGTTCCACTCTTCCATGAATCCTGCCAGAGAACCTGGAGGGAGAGGTTGAGTCACTCGCTCCGGGTGACACCATTAGTACGGTGTGCAGCTGGGATCAAAACCCACACGCTCCGGCTTCAAGGTCCACCTTCCCATCACTCTGCCCTGCCTCAGTGTGACACCTGAAACTCCACATTCCAAACCCACCCGAACACGGCACCCCAGCCGGCTGACTCACCCCTCCTGCCAGTGGGAGCCTTGTGCCTTGTCCCTGAGTCATTCCTTTCAGGCCAGCCACCAGCATTTGTGACTAACTGACCCCTGAATGGAAATGTCACTCTGATCGATCCCTTTCTCTCCAGTCCCAAGCTGAGAACAATGGATCCCACGTCCCTGCTTGAGTGGCCCATGGCCCAGTTGTGCCAGGGCAGCAGGAAACATTGCTGAGAGACCAAAGAAAACAGAAGATGGCACGCAGAGAGGGGTCAGTGAGAAGTGCTTCCTGGGAAGGTCCAGTGGCGGCCGGCCGGACAGGTGCGTCCCTGTTCACAAGGTGCTGCACCCGGAGACAGCACCTCTTCCCTCTCGGGCTTGTCCAGGGCGGGAGGCTGGGGGAGCACTTCCCTTTGCCACCTGGGTTCTGGCATCCTGGGTTCTGCACCAGTGGCCGCGGGGAGGGGTCAGATACGATGGACCACAGATGCGGCCACATCATTTGTTTGCTCGGTTTGCTTAGCTCCTGTGTGACCAGCATCCCAAGGACAGCTGTCCCGGTGTGTGTGCACGAAAGCTGGCCCTGCAGAGAACTCGAGTTACCCCATAGGCAATGGACATGAGAGCCAGGGGCCTTCAGGTGGCCAGTATCTGCCTGGGCACTGGGGTCTGGGCCTGCTCGTGCCATGTCCTAACTTGGCCAGATTCCCGGGAGCGCCGAGGGGCACGTTGGGGAAACAGACTCACCCAGTTCTCCCTTTTTTGTGTTTGGTTTTGGCACTGGGGACTGAGCCCGGGGGGTGCTCTGCCACTGAGCGACATTCCCAGCCCTTTTCTATTTTTAATTTAGAGACAGGGGCTCACTTAGTTGCCGGGGCCAGCCTTGAAGTCGCAGTCCTCCTGCCTGAGCCACCTGCGTCACTGGGATTCCAGGCCTCTGTCACTGCAGCTGGTTCAGTCCTGCTTTTTTAAAGGATGATGTATCAGCCCCCAGGCTCCGGCCTGCCAGGTCAGCCTTCCCAGGGCTGGACTTCCATCATGAGCTTAAAGGTCTGGGTTTGAATCCCAGCACCTCAACTTAGTCACTGAGTGACCTCAAGCAAATTGCTTAACCTCTCTGTTTCAGCATCACTATGAGCCACATGGGAATGGTGACCATGCACTTTCTTCATGAGGACTTTGTGGGGTTAACGTGCACTGTCACATGCAAAGCCCTAGGGCAGTGCCTGGAGGCCAGAGAATGCTCCTCATTCTCACAGCCTCCTCCTTGCTGCGGAATCCTGGCCTCCCTGCTTCTCACCTTCTGTATCTGAAAAATAAATCGTGCATGTGTACAACCTGCAGTGACTGCCACTACTGCTGGTGGCAGGAAGACAAGAGAGGAGAGAGACCCAAGCGTGGGCCAGTCCCGAGGTGCCCTGAGGACTGGCAAGCTCAGGGGGCAGGAGTAAGAAGGGGTCCAGCCACAGGGCCTCCCCCCGCCGTGCACTGTCCCCTTGTCCAACCCGAGAGTCTCCCCAGCCTGCTCTCCACTTCAGGACTCACCCTGGGTACCCTGAGCTAGATCAGGAAACAGATGGCCTTCGAGGAGCTGCTGCCAGACACACACGAGTGGCCACCCGGACAAGGTCCCAGAGCCCCCATCTAGCCATCGGTGGCTCAGTGTTGTGCAAACCCATTTTACAGACTAGGAAAGGAAGTTTCCCAGAACCTAAAACTCCTAATGCAGCATCTAAAGAATCCTGGGGACATCGGAAAATGGCCTCTTCTTGGAGACGTGGCCATCAGCCCCTAGATCCCGTTGTGCGTGAAGCAAATACACCCGGGCACTCCTCGGGTGCCAGTGGCCCGCTCTGAGGAGACAGGGGCCGGACTCTGAGGGTCCGTGGACTCGTTGGGGAAATGCCAGGTAGGGCCCACTGGCCAGTGGGGACTGGGGGCGAGTGCAGGGAGGATGCCCTGGGCTTCCTTCTCGGGCAGGGCCTGATCCGCTCTCTGAGGGCCATGAGTCTGACAGGCTCTGCCTTCAAGGGCCAGTGCGTCCTCACTGGCCAGGGGCCCCTGGGCGGAAGCTCTCTGAGCTTCCAGTTTATTTTTTTTATTATTATTTTTTTTTGCGGTGCTGGGGACTGAACCCAGGGCCTTGTGCTTGCGAGGCAGGCACTCTACCAACCGAGCTATATCCCCAGCCCCCCAGTTTCTTACTGTGCAATGGAGACCATTGCAGTATGGAGCCCACGCTGCCCCAGGGGAGTCGCAGCAGAGCAGGAGACCAAGGGCCCCCACATGCCCGGGAACACTGGGCCCCCAGCCCCCCATGCAGCACAGAGGGAGGCGGCGGCCTGATCAGCGGCTGCTCTTTCTGGCCTTCCTGCCCTGGGCCTGGACTCAGGCTCACGCTTCCCAGCCAACTCCGGGCCCCCCATAAGGAGGACAGTTTCCTCCGTTCTCGCTGCCTCCCGAGCCTGGGTGGGAGCAGATGTCCTTGCTTCCTGCCCGAGCCTGGGAGCTGGGTTGGCTTCCAGGGAGGCAGAAACTCTGGATGGAAATCTCTGGGCTTCCCCGGAGAGGAAAGCTCTCTCTTCCCTGGCTCCGGCCCCCCTCTCTGGCGAGGGCTCCTTATCCCAGCATATGCTACGGATGCAAAGGCTTCTGGGTCCTAGCGGAGCCTCCCTCCTGCAGGCCCCAGGCTGAGATGTATGGACCGAAAACCTCTATGAGCCTGAGTGACCGATCCCCTGACTCTGCTCAGAAAGGGGAACCAAGAAAAGGCTTCATGGAAGAAGGCATTGTAGGCGCTGGGAATTCAAAGCAAAGAAGTAAAACGGGAAATTAATATTTATTGAGAACTTACTATATGCAAGGAATAAATAAGGAGGGACAGCATGTATTGGACACCTGCCAAGTGCCAGGGGCCATGTCATGCCCCAGGATTATAAAAATGGCCCCTGGGAGTCTGCACACTGCCTCTCACCTGGTCTTCTTTAATTTTCATTACATCACACAAGGTCAGTGCCACTGGCTCCATCTTACAGATGAGGAGACCAAGGCAGCTCAGGGCCTGAGACCAGGCAGTGGAGACTAGACCCAGTCTTTGGGATGGAAATGTCCAGGATGGACACAAGTGGCTCTATTTGTCCCCAGCCCCACTTCCCCACATCCTGGGGTGGGGGGGGACAGCACCCATTAAGCACCAGCACCAAGGGGTACAGCTGAAGGCTGGGCCTTCTGAAACCGCCAGGGTGACCCATTGTCACTGTTTGTGGGGGACTGAGCAGGTTCCTAGGATGCAGGACTTTCAATGCTAATACTGGCCCAAAACCCCAGCCAACTGGCACAGGTTGGTCACCTTGAGCCCATGTTGAAATTCTGGCTCTGCCACGGCTTGTGGTAGAGACTGACAGTTACCTAACTGGGGCTGGTAACCACCAGTGCGTGCACCCAGTCTCCCGTCTTGTAGAAATGACCCGATTCTATTTCCTTGCCCAATTCTGCCTTCTCCACACCCCCAACTTGTTAAAATTAATCTCAGCTCAGTAAACACTCATTAAGCAGATGTCTTCCCATGGGCTTGACTGGATCCAGGGAGTGAGAGAATCTTTTTCCCCGTTTATCAGCGGAGGCAGTGACTGAGGGCAAGATCAGATGGAGGTCACAGAGGCAGCCGACAGGGAACACCCCCCACGCAGCAACGGAGCTGCCCTTCATCCACTGACCTCCTCTTCCAAATGTCCCCTCAAGAGCAGGGGCCCCTGGGACCATGAGAAAATGCTCCCTTACTGCAGATGGACGAGTGAACCTTGACAGTGCAAGGGGGGGACCGTAACCCCCCAGAGGGCCCCACTCTGCACTCCCTTCAAGAACAAATGCGCTGGGCTGAGGACACAGCTCAGTGGGTAGAGTACTTGCCTTGCATGCACAAGGCCCTGGGGTCCCTCCCCAGCGCCACAAGCAAAACTGCTGAGTCGCACATGGTACAATTAGATGCCTCCGACTTCAGGATGCACCCCAGATTTTGAGCTGAGGCCACACTCTTCTGGGGCAGTTCACAGCCACTGACCAACGTGGCCCAGGAGCTCACTACTGGGTTGGCCAAGACTTTGCCACATTCGCATTGAGGTCTGAGTGTCTCCCTGCCTGATTCTGCCTCTTCCTGTTTGTCCTTCGTTGCTCTAAGGAAATACCTGAGGCAGCTAGCTTATAAAGAAAAAAAAAAGTGTACTTAGCTAATAGTTTGGGAGGTTTCCAAGATCTGGTTGTGGGAGGGGACATGGGCATGGCATCTGGAGAGGGGTGTGGATGGCGGTACATCACAGCAGGACAATGCATAGGAGCAAATGGTCACAACTCAGAACAGCAGAGAGACAGACCAGAGTCCCACAGTCCCTTCAAGGGCATGCCCCCAGTGACCTAAGGACAACATTAAAGATCAACAACAGTTCTGAAGAGCACTGGGCACCAACCCTTTCCAAATGCTTGGAAGACACACAATACCAAACCATAGCAGCCCCGAGGACCCACTCTTGCACCAGACACCATCTCATGCCTACTTCTGGAAGACTGACTGGCAAAGGCTATCACTGAAATAAATCCGGGTCCATGCCCTGGTCTTCATGGTCATGGCTTTGAGGGTCCCACGACTCCCAACCAAACTCCCTGTTTCCTCTCTGTCCTTTTGTTGCCCAGTCTCCACACAACTATCAAAGGAATTTTTTAAAAACATAGATCTTGGGATGTCATTTCCATCTTGAGTCCTTCGGGTTGCACTTAGAACCAACCCTTCCTCCCCCATCACCCCTAGGCTGGAAAGCCCAGCAAGGCCCAGTCCCACCTCCCATCCCAGCCTCTGCCCTCAGGTGCAGCCCAC
The DNA here is from genome assembly GCA_020662805.1 of Glaucomys volans. NCBI lineage: Eukaryota > Metazoa > Chordata > Mammalia > Rodentia > Sciuridae > Glaucomys > Glaucomys volans. The sequence continues at coordinate 776,608 of JAJEJO010000201.1, read as the reverse complement.
CAGGCTCACTCTGCCAGCCCTGTGACCTTCCTTCTGTTTCTGGAACCTACCAACTCATTTCTGCCCCGGGGCCTTTGCACTAGTTGCTCCCTCTGCCTAGATCTCTCCATCTTTCCCCAGATTTCTGCATAGCTGGTTTCTTGGGTCATTCAGGCCTCAGCTCAAATGCAGGCCTTTTCTGAGAACATTATGAATGACGTCCGTCTCCCAACTCCCCAGGTCCCAGATGTCCTGTAACTATCACATCCCTTCAAAATTTCTCTTTGTAGTTCTCGCCACTATTGTAAATTGACTTGCTTATTTAATTATTCATTGTTTACTGCCTGCCTCCCCACTAGAATATGAACTCTGAGACTCTCTGGTCCCTACCCAGGGCCTGGCACTATGCGTCACAAGGATGGCCTAAAACAATTTTCTTTTTTAATGAATGACTATATTTGTCACTTACAACAGAATTCTCTCCCCCTAAGAATGGAATAAAAATGAAGAAATACAAAACCCAGGAGATGTGAGCTAAGGTGGAAAGCAGGAAAACCATCCCAGTACTACGGAAGGTTCCTGGAGAATTCTGACTGTGCTTTGAAGAATTCTGTGTTAGGTTTGAGGACGGTCCAACAAAGAGCCCAGGAGAAACAGACTTGGGGACCTGTGTGTCCTCCCTTCCCTGCCTTGTCCCCAGCAGCAGCATTGCTTGTGGGGGGACTAGTCTAGCCAGAATTCATCAGGAGGTACCTGGGAGGCTCCATGCTGGGGCTAGAGAAGAATCAAGGAGGTATGGCGTTCCCGGCTGGGGGCCACATGAACAAGGGCAGGGAGGAGACAGTCTGGCGTCCTGGGGGCACTAGCATGGTTGGTATGGCTGCAGGCGGCGAGGGATTGGAGGCGAGGCGGGAAGATGAGCATGTTCTTATTACCAACAGGCTTGCAATCCCTGAAGCTAACATAATGAGATCTCTATCACGCTGTCCGCGGACTCCCATGTTTCCCCATTTTATAGATTAAGAAACTGAGGCACAGAACCAGGAAAGGCCTGAGATTTGATCCTACTTGCAAGTTAGCCTACCATGGCTTCGGATGCTGGCTGAAGAGTCAAGACAATCCTGGGTCAGAGACAAAAGACTGTACTCAGGCAACGCGAACATCCCAGGGGGTGGGGTGGGCGGATAGGACACAGGCCACCCTAGGTCTGGGTCACAGCCAAGCAGCCATGAGTTTGGGCATCTCTCATCTGTTGTGAGGGGCTACGAGCAATCCTGCCCTACTTTTAGCCCAGAGACGTGAACTTCATTATTCCGATCAGCGAACACCCCTGCTCCCTGGTGCAGGGGAAACCCTTCTGCTGTTTTCCACGGCTGTTCATCGTTCAGACATCCTTGAAATGATGATCCTGAACAAGAGATGGAAGCCACTGAGGTTTTTAAGCAGGAGCGTGACATGTTCCTATCACAAGTTTCAGATCCATGCTAAGGGATAAACAGACCAGTTTAAACAAGATTCACCTGCAGCCCGAGACCCACTTGTCCAATTGCCCCCAAACTCTCGCCAGGCAACTCACATAAAGGTGATCAACCATTTGATTGATGCCCAAGTCACCATGGCTCTGCTGTTCCTGGCCACGGCTCCCTCTCATGGCCTCTCCTTTCCTCCCCTGAAACTTCCCCGACAGTTTCTCCTGGGGACATTGTCTGTGTGTTCCTGTCTTCACAGGACACTTGAAGATGCACCCAGGGTCCTAATGGGTCATATGCCTCCGGGGCTTCAGGGGGCCCTGCCGCCTGCCTCTGCCTCCAGAGAGCCCGTCACCTCTGTCTGGGAGACGCTTTCTCCACGCTGTGCTGCTGGGCTGGGTTTTCAGGTCACCGCTTCAGCGAGTGCCGACTCACATCCACGCGCACATGGCTCTGGGGCTTTGCTGGAGACAGAGCTTGCATGCACCTTGCTCCCAGGTGAAGACAGATCTGGACAAAAACCCTGCCTCCCAGAGATGGGGGGGGCAGGGGGACATCATCCCCATGGCGGGGAGGGAGGGGATGGAGCACAGCCCAGGCACCACTGGATGGGACCCCAGTGGCCAGACAGGATCTTGCAGGGCTGGTGCCTCCTCAGAAATGCTCCAGTACCCACCCCAACACCACTCAAGATCACAGTAGCAGCCACAATGGCCCCCAGACCCTGGTTTGAGCCTTCCCTGCAAGTTGGGAATGCAGGCCTGGAAGGAGTTGGGCCTGTGTCAGGGCTTGGTCCCCAACTTACCAGGCAATTCCCAGGAGCCACAGGCTATGGTGAGGACACCCACAGCCTTCCCAGTGCCCGTCCAGCCCTGAGAATCCACCCTGGTCAGAGGAGGATTTGTGCAAAAGTGGAGCTGGAGCTGATGAGAAAGATGGTAGGATTTTTACAGTTTTTAATTGCAAAGTTAATTTTCTACAGCATATATATAGACACTTTTGACAGGATGAAGTAAGATGCTTCTCCACCGCACCTCCCTACGCAGGGCTGCTCCCCTTCCCGCTGTTCCTTCCCTGCCTGGGTGGCTTGCCCAGGGGTCTTCCTTCTTGCTGCCCTAATGCAGAGGGTGAAGGGGGTGGGGGGCCTGTGCCCTGCTGAAGGGGGTGGGGGGGCTGTGCCCTGCAAGGATTCAGAGGAGAGAATTTCTGCTACCCCTGAGATCACAGAAATACTTTTTAATGGGGATGGAGGGAGGTGAACTCCTTTAGGAGGTCAGAGGGGGCGGACGACAGGGAAAAAGCGATGGTACAAACAGGGGGGGGGAGGACCCCCCCCCCCCCCCCCCCCCCCCCAATGCTGGCCTCTTTTCCTCCTCTCCATCTCCCAGCCCACCTTCCTCCAGTGGTCTGGGTCCGATCAGAACTGCCAGGGCACAAACCCTGCTCCAATGCACACTCGCTGTGCGACCTTGGCCAGCGACTCGACCACGGAGGGTCTCAGTTTCCTCATTGCTATTGTGAGCATGTCCCCAGTGGACTTCATTGAGACCGGGCTTGTCGCGCGCTCACTCAGCACAGAGCTGCAGGAAATCTCCCTGCGAGCTGGCTGTGGGCATTATGGTCCACGGGTGAGGCCAGAGCACACGAGCGGAGGCTGGGGGTCGCCCAGGATCCCGCCGCGCGACCACCGCGTCGCTGCCCTCTGTGCTGACCGGCGGTGACACCGAAGTCCTGGGCGTGGCCCCGGTCCGCGCGGCATCCTCGGCAACCGCACCTGGGCGCCCGGCACGGAACGGGTGCGGGGCTGGGCCAGGGCCGCCGGGGAGCGAGTGGGGCGGGGCCCGGCGCCCGCTCCCTCCCCGCCGCCCGCCGCCTTCTCCTCCTCCCGCCGCCCGGGCTCAGAGCGGCGGCAGCAGCGGCCGCGGCCACAGCTCCGGCTCCCGCTCCCGATCAGCCCCGCGCTCCCGGGCCCCGCGCCCCGACCCCGCCGCCGCGCCTGCCGGGGGCCCCGTGCGCCCCCGCCGCCCGCCTCACGCTGAAGTTCCTGGCCGTGCTGCTGGCCGCGGGCATGCTGGCGTTCCTCGGTGCCGTCATCTGCATCATCGCCAGCGTGCCCCTGGCGGCCAGCCCCGCGCGGGCGCTGCCCGGCGGCACCGACAACGCCTCGGCCGCCGCGGGCGCCGCCGCGTCCCCGGGCCCGCAGCGCAGCCTGAGCGCGCTGCACGGCGCGGGCGGCTCGGCCGGGCCCTCGGCGCTGCCCGGGGTGCCGGCGGCCAGCGCGCACCCGCTGCCGCCCGGGCCGCTCTTCAGCCGCTTCCTGTGCACGCCGCTCGCGGCCGCCTGCCCGTCGGGGACCGAGCAGGGGGACGCGGCGGGCGCGGCGCCGGGCGAGCGCGAAGAGCTGCTGCTGCTGCAGAGCACGGCGGAGCAGCTGCGCCAGACGGCGCTGCAGCAGGAGGCGCGCATCCGCGCGGACCAGGACACCATCCGCGAGCTCACCGGCAAGCTGGGCCGCTGCGAGAGCGGCCTGCCGCGCGGCCTCCAGGACACCGGGCCCCGCCGCGACACCATGGCCGACGGGGCCTGGGACTCGCCTGCACTCATCCTGGAGCTGGAGGACGCCGTGCGCGCCCTCCGGGACCGCATAGACCGCATCGAGGTGAGCGCCGCGCGCGCGCCGTCGGGGAGCCGCCGGGGTGGGAGGGGCCGCCGCCCGCGCGCAAGGGCGCCGGGTACCCGCTGCCACACCCGCGGATCTCCGAGCCTCGGGTCTCCGGTCTGTATAACTGGGGGATCTTTCCCCGCGGGCGAGGCGGGAGGGTTGCTGTCCGGAGCAGACAGGCGTCTGGAACGGGGACGGAGGCACCTGGAGCGCACCAGAAAGACTCGGTCCAGATCCCTATTGTCTCCATGCACCTCCCGGAGCCTCAGTTTCCGCGACTTTAAAATGGGTATAACAGCGTCCACTTGTAGTGGAAATTGAACGTGTGTGGAAATGCTTGGCACGTACAAAGATCCCATTAAATGTCCATTTCATTATTCACGAACCTCCCAAACAGCTCCAGTCCCACTCCACAGTCAGGGCATAAGATGCACTGTCCAAGACTCAGGATTCTCCTCAATGCCAAAGAAATGAGAAGAGTGCCCGTAAGACAAACCTGGGTGCCTCTTACTCCCTCTCCCACTGGCAGGGCTGGGGCTAAGGACCTTTGGGTCCAGCCACAGATGCTGGGTGGGGAATGGATGGAGAGTGGGGCCCCGCCCTGGTGCCTCCTCATCCACTCACCTGTTCCGGATTTCCCAGGCTTAAGTGCTGGGTCAGGCATGGGTGGTCGAGGCGGCAGCCCTCTTCTGCTGTGTGTGATCCTGGGTCAGTCATTTCTCCTCCGGAGTCCTGCAACCTCCTTCCTTCCTGTAAGCACCAATTTGTGGTCTCCAAAAGTGCAGGTCAGACAATCAAACTGGGCAGAAGAAGCAGCAGAGAGACCCTGGCCATCCCCACTTGTAGAGGTGGACCCAAGAAGGGGTGAGCTTTGTGGAAAGGGGAGAAGGTCAAAGGCCATCTGACCCCTCCACCTCTTTCCAGCCTGAGTGTCACAAGCACGGTGGGGGCGGAAGGGAAGGAGGTGAATGTGGGGGCCTCACAGCTCCTTCAGTGAAATCCCAGGGCAAGCGACACAGGCCATGCCCCACCAGCAGTCCCCCAGTCTGCTAATGGCCGCACCCACCCCCAGGGCCCAGAGCCACGGCTCACAGCCACTGCAGCTGCCCCCGCTCCCCTAACAGTGGGAAACCCAGCTGAGGAACCTCCTCAAGCAGAGACCTAAAGGAGGAAAGCCAGTCCAGCTCCCCTCTCCCTTGACTCCACCCGGCAGAGAAGGAAAATTACCAGGGACAAGTGAAAACTTAAAGTGCAGGGGAGCCTCAGTGTCTTCACCTCTGAAATGGGCACAACAATGGCACACACCTCCCCGGGCCACAGAGGACTGAGTGCGCCCGTCTGATGTAAAGGACCCAGAACAGTCTCTGGGCAGAGGCTTGCTCGGGCAATTTGAGTGATTGCTATTTTGATCATTATGCTATAATATCACCAATTTTTAAAAATACAACCAAAAATAAAAATGGAAACAAATTCTCCTTTTAGGAAAACGGATTTTATTAATTTAGAGTGATTAATGTCCAGTCCGCCTCCTTTGGCCTGTCGTAGCCCCCACCCCCACGCCCAGATGGCACAGGCTCTCCTCCCACGTGTGGGCTGGCAGGCTGGGCTGGCCTGGATCTGTTCGCCCAGCACCTGCAGCACTTGGCTGAGGCTGGGGGATCCTGGCGGCAGGTCTGGCAGCAGGTGGCCTTCCAGGTGGGGGTGGGGCCTGGCTTCCCCACATACACCTTCTCGCTTATTCTGTGAACAGTGGACATGAAGAAGGAAGCGGGGCCGGGCGCGGTGGCGCACGCCTGTAATCCAAGCGACTTGGGAGGCTGAGGCAGGAGGATCGCGAGTTCAAAGCCAGCCTCAGCAACTTAGCGAGGCCCTAAGCAACTCAGTGAGACCCTGTCTCTAAATAAAATACAAAATAGGGCTGGGGATGTGGCTCAGTGGCCGAGTGTCCCTGCGAGCCTGGCAGGTCAGAGCCAGACTCGGAGGGGCTGCAGTCTGGAATCCTGTTTGCAGGGGACCCCATGCTTCCCACAGCCAACATCTAATTTCTCCCTTCTCTTCCCATTCAGTATCTCAGGAAGCCCCCAGATGTTTCAGGGTCTACCTCCCCTGCCACCTTGGTCCCGAGAGTGCTCTTGTAATGCCCCCAGAACTGACAATGGAATGGACTTCTCTTCTTGCTGGGCCCCACGTGACATCTGATCCTTAGTCATTCCTCTCCACCTGTCCCGCCTGCTGCTGTTCCCAGGCGGCTGTCTCCTCGCAGGCTCCACCTCCTGTATGGTGTGTGCCCCTCTTGGGGTGCTCACCCTTTCCCTGTGTGAACCCAGCCACATCTGGAAGCTCCAGACCCATTCCACAGTGGGCCAAACCAAATCTCAGTTCCCGCCTCCAGACCCTTGAACGCTGCCACCTCCTGAGCCCCTACCTCTGGCCTCCCCAGCTCCTAACCGCACCCTGTTCTACCTGCTCCAAGGAGCCCCCCGGAGTCCCCCCTGGCTTCAGTTTGGAGTCTGGCCAGGCTTTCCAGACTCATCCTCGCTGCCTCTGCCTGGATCACCCGCAGCACCTACTTCTCCTTATGGAAGGGTCTGTCCTGAGGTCTCCTCCTCCCAGAGGCCTTCCCTGATGGTGCTCTGCCCACCCCACACCATGCTGTCCCTGCCCATCGTCACCCACACATCTGACTCACCCCCTCCCCTCCAGCCACACTTGACTAGAACCTTCTCCCTGTGGACCTCATGTGGCAGCCACATTTGAAAACCTAGGAGAGACCTTTTTTATGTATGTATATACATATGTATTTATTTGTTGCTCATTGAAAAAGAGTCAAAGGTGTGGAGGGAATTTCATTGACTCCCCCCCCCCAGTCCCCAGGCATGCGCAGTCCTGCCGCCCCCTGCTGTGTAATTAGCATGGTAATGACTGACACAATTCACTGGGACTCATCTTCCAGCTCTTTCTCCCCTAGTCGCTCGCTCCTGTTGCTGGGCCGTGGGCTGCATCTGGTGGCCAATTGAATGGCCACCTCAATTCAATGCAGAATCGTTTGTTTCCTTTTTCAGTCTGTGGAATCATTTCCTTCACTGAATTCCCAGGGGTAGCATTACTGGGTCGGAGGACACTGACCCCGCCACCAGGGATGGAACCCAGGACCCCACACATGCCAGGCAGGTGCTCTGCCACTGAGCCACATGCCTAGCCCTTTTTTATTTTGAGATAGGGGTTTGCTAAATTGCCCAGTTTGGCCTCAGATTTTCCATCCTCCTGCCTCAACCTCCCTAGTAGCTGGATTATAGGCGTGTGACTTTTTATGGCTCTGGCCAGCAACTACTTTCTAAGAGCCTTAGGCCATTTACATGGCAACTAACCCGAAGGCACGTCCCAGTGTTTCATTTCTGTGCTAATTTATGTGCACAATGAAACTCCCAGGTTGATTTAGCATTTCTCTGCCATAGGCCCATCCTGAACCCAGCCTGCAAGCTGACTGCCACCGCCTTCCTGGGGCAGGAGCCACAGTAAGGAAGGTCCTGGGCTGATCACAGGAGAGGCTGAATTCAGGGAAGCCACACTTTCTGTTGTATCAAAAATCAATGATAGCCGGGCGCAGTGGCACATGCCTGTAATCCCAGCACTTGGGAGGCTGAGGCAGGAGGATCTCGAGTTCAAAGCCAGCCTCAGCAACTTAGC
>JAJEJO010000201.1:737426-767535 GCA_020662805.1 Glaucomys volans | reverse complement strand
GGTTGAGCGCTTCCCTAGCACAACAGAGGCCCTGGGTTCAATCCTCAACACCACATAAAAATAAATTAAAAAATAAGATATTATGTCCATCTACAACTAAATATATACATATATATATTTAAAAAATCAATGATAGCAATTATAAGTCACAGTTACAGAGCACTTACCATGTATCAGGAACTCTGCATTAGCTCATTTAATCCTTATAAAATCTCTGTGGGGAGGTACTATTCTATTCCCCTTTACAAAGAAACAGTTGTTCAGAGAGGTTAAGACACTGGCCCCTGGTCACACAGCAGGGGAGCCAGGATTTGACCTATCCAGTGTCTGACTCCAGAGCTCTCATTCCTTATCAGGAGCTCCACACTCTACAGGGCTCAACCTCATTCACTGCAAGAAGGAAAGATAAAAGAGGCCTTTGCTGAATACTGTGCTGGGCCATGTGACTTTAGAGTGCTCAGAGTAAGAGGACAGGCTGGTCCTCAAGGCTGCCGAGGTGACCCGGGGCCTCACTGTGCTGTTTATGACAGTAACTGACACTCACAAGGCACTTGCGACATACCTATTAGCTTGCCCAGCCTTCAGTCCTATGAAACGGGCCACATGCAATCCCATCTTACATGGGGGGCCTGGAGGCTCAGAGTCCGAGGGCCACCTAGCGGGCACATCGCTGCCCACACCCACACAGCGGGCCAGGCGCTCCCAGACACCCGCAGCTGCACATAGCTTCTGCCGTGGGAAGGCGGCTGGGCAGGGCTGAGTTCTGGCTTGGGACTCTCCCGTTCTGGGCTTCAGTGTCCTTATCTGAGAGGAAGGGACTGGTCAAGGCCCACACTGGAGTCCCTTAACCTCCCGCTCCGGTTGGTGGTGGCCCCTTCATTCTAGCAGGAAGCCTGGCTTCTTAGCTTACGTGTTTGTTTTTTTCGGTCCTGGGGATTTCACCCAGGGGTGCTCTACCACTGAGCCACGTGCCCGGCCCTTACTTTTTAATTTTGAGACAGCATCTTACTAAGTTGTCCAGGTTGGCCTCAAATTTGCCATCCTCCTGCCTCAACCTCCTGAGCCACTGGGATTACAGGCTGCTGCATCTTCTGAAGCCTAGCTTCTTAAACCCTTGCAAGCCACCTGCTTGCTGTGACCTCAGAAATCTCCTTCTCCTCTCTGGTCCTCAGTCTGCCATCTGTCAAATGGAAAGTGCCATCCTGTGCCCTTTTAGACGTTCATCCCTGGCAGGCTCCCTCTGGGAGGGGAAACCCTTCCTTGCTGTTCCAAGCTGGTAGGAGCCACCTGGGCCGAAGGCAGGGCATACCCTGTGGATATCCTAGATCCAAAACATGGAAGAGCTCCCCTATCTTGCCTCCAAAGGACACAGCTGTCCCTACGTGGACAGCTCCCTGGAGACTGGTGCACAGACAACCCTGAAAGCAGCTCCCAGATGAAACCGAAGAACGCTCCCCAGAAGGTGCCCTCCTGCCTCTTGAAGTCAGTGCCTCCCCGCAGGCCATCCCCAGACCAGCCTTTGTCCCCAGGGGGCCGTCTTGCTTGTACTTGAACTTGGGCCTCCTTTGTGTCTGGTGTCTTTCATTCCACATTACATCTGGGACATCCAGTCACGAGGCATGTGTCCGTGGGTTGTGGGGACACATCGCTGGGTGGCGTCCCATGGTGAGGACGAGCTTTAATTCATTCACCTATTCTTGTGCCGATGGGCATTTGGGTTGTCCCTGACATCACAAGTAGAGCTGCTGTGGACATTTTGTGACACCTTTCAGTGGCTGTCAGCCCTGCTTCTCCTGCATCTATCTTTCCCTGGGAGTGGGGCATCTGGGTGGCAGGAGGGGGTATATTTAGCCTCGGGAGCTACTGCCAAACGTTTCCCAAAGTGGTGGTGAGAGTTTACACGCCCACCTGAGTTTGAGCCTCGCCAGCCTGGGCCTGGTCATTTCCAGACACCCCTGTCCGGGTGGGCGTGTAGCAGGCCCACGGGGTTTTAGTCTATGCTGTCCTGATGGCCCTGCTGTCCCGCATCTGTCCTTAGTGTGCCTTGCTCGTGGAGGTGGGATGGGGTCAGAGGTCAGTGCGCCTCACCGAGGGAGGCCTGTGTTGGTCTCTCCAGGACAGCCTTGGGTGCGCCCGCCCATGGAACTCTGGGGCGGGGATGGAGGTCTCAGCCCTTTAGCTGTCCCCACAAGCCTCGCTTCACTCCAGGGGAAACGGGCTCCCCTGGCACAGGGTCCCACCAGGGCCACACAGCGTGCATAGGCTGAGCTAGGGCCACCCCAGGATTCCGACTAAAGTGGTCTGGGGCCCAGAAGGTGTGGGGCAGGCAGGCCTGGGAGGAACTTCTGCAGCCTTCCGGAAGTGACAGCTTGATTTGGAGTCCTCGAGGGGACAGGTGGGGGGCTGGGGAGGCTGGGTCCTAACCACACTCTGGGCCACCCGAGTCCACAAGGGTGCCTGGGACATGGGCACCCCTGCTGCAGCTGAGAGAGCCTCTCCCCTTCCCCATCCTCCTTGCCCATTCGCCTTCTCCAGACAGCTCCAGGTTGGCACTGGGGACCAGGACCACAGGAACCAGTCTGGCCTCTGCCCTTGCTCTCCTGGCCTGGCTCGGTGGACACGGGGCAGCTACTGGGTTCGCTCCTGAGGAGGAGGTGGGTCAGCAGGATGGGGTGACATGGCTCCCACCAGCTCCTCTGAGAGGCCTCCTGGGACCCCGCCCTGGTTCTCTGTGGGTGCTCTGTGCTCAGTGCTCTGTGGGTGCTCTGTGCTCAGTGCTCTGGCCACCACAGTGCGGCAGCTGCCTCCTGCCATAGGAGCACCCTGTGGCGGGGTGGCGTCGTCCTCTCCTTAGGGACACAGCAAGCATCAGGGATGACATGCCTCGGTGCCTGTCTGAGCTTCCCGATCGCGACTGCCCTCCCTTCACAGACAGCAACATGGAGGGAGGCCAGGTCATTCTGCTGGCACTCTGATCTGTCCCCCAGTTCCAGGACCCACACCCCTGCCTCTCCATGATAACGAAGAATAGTAGGAATGGTGGAAACCGTTGGCCAGCCACTTACATGACAGACTTTACATCTGTTCCTTCATGTTGTCATTACTTGTGTCCCCAAACGTAGGCTCTATCATGACCCACATCTCACAGATGAGACTGAGGGACAGAGTGGTTGGGCAACTTGCCCAAGGTCACAGGTCTAGTAAGAGGAGCCTAGAAATAACGCAGACCTGTGTGATAGGTCCACAACAGGCACGGTTGGCAGATGGATGAATGAGTGATGATGAATGACTTTCTGCCCCTGGACCAGGGAAGCCCTCAGGGTCCTGTTCTCTCTTGGAGCATCTTAGCTCCAGCCTCAGGGAAGCTGCCATCTGGAGCAGGGCAGGCACTGGGCAGGGTGGGGGACAGGGAGAGTGTTCTTGGCAGAAGGAACAGCATGTGCGGAGGCCTTAGGGGGAGAGGGAGTTCAGCTGGGGGAGTTGGGGCAGCTGGGGACTTTGGGTGGGCGCGACGCCCAAGTGCTGAGTATGAGCGTGGTTGTAGAGTGGGGGCCGAGACCAGAGGGGGACTTCTTTGGTGGGGGAGGGGCTGCTGGAGGATTTTAAGCAGGAGGCCAGCGCCGCTGGACTGAGTTTAGGTGGCGGCCTTTGGAGAAGGGCAAAGTCACCGCGGGAACCCAAGCCAGGAGACCCGGCCTGCGCTGGAGAGGGACAAAGGGGTTCAGGGAGGCCACGGGGACGCGGGGCTTGAACCTGCCGTTAGGCGCTCTGCTTCGGGGATTTTGTTTTCTGTTTTTAAATCACTGCGAGGTATTTCAGTCACAAGGTGTAAGTGTCTGCAAGGTCCTGGTGGCTCCGGAGCGGAGGTCCCCGAGGCTCCTCCCGAGCCCGCCGCCAGGCACCGCCCCGGCCCCGCCCCTCGGGCCCCGCTGTCCCGATTGGCTGGCGCCAGCCCCGCCTCTCTCAGCCCGCGGCGCCTGGTGACCGCTCCTGCCCGGGACTCTCAGTGACCCGGGGGAAAGATCTGGGCTGCAGCCGGAGACAGCGGCCCCTCAAGAACTGCTTGAGTGGCGTTGGTCCTAATAATGAGCTGACCCTCCTGCAGCGCTCCAGTGCCACCTCTACCCTACCTGCATCCTGTCCCCTCCTCTCATCCTGACGATGCTAGGAGAGGATATTGTTACTGAGCCCTTTGTGCCAGCGGGAAACTGAGGCACCGCCCTCTCACCGCAAGGTCGGCAGGACCCACGTACGACGCATTGGCCTGGGAAAGTGGGGAGTGACCAGCACTGCTGACCTCAGACCTGTTCGCTTCCCACCTGCCCTGTGCCCAGCAGGCAGGGGTGGTCTGTGCCTTCAAGGCAGACAGGGCAACCAGCATAGTGTCCACTGGGCAAATCAAACATGTGAGACCCACGCCATCAGGGCCAGACCGGGGAGCGAACACAGGTTCTAGAATCCAGAGGACCCTGGCTGGAATCCGGCCTGTGGGACTTTGCAGTGTGGGACCTCCCTCTGAGCCCCAGTGCCTGTTTGGTAAGGAGGCCTCCCTCACTTCCCTGGGCTGTTGAGAGCCCTGGAGAAGCATTTGCTGAGGGCCTGCTGTGACTGCTCACTGGGGACAGCGGCCTGTTAGCGTTCTTGGTTTTGAGCGCCAAGCCCAGCACACTAGCGACTGAGCTGGACTCTCCTGGGCTCTGCTCCAGGCCCAGTAAACTCACCCTAACTCCACCCTAACTCACCCCCAGCAGGACGGCCCCGCTACACGCCCTACCTTCCTGGCTCTTCAGGAGCTGAGTGGGGTGGTGGCGTGGTCATCACCCCCACTCTCCCGCACATCTCAGGCCATGGGCCCACTTGGCAGCTGGCCAGGAGCCCACGCAGCACAGCAGTGCCCGCAGCAGATGGCCAGGGGGGTGGGGGAGTCGTGTTCTGATTCACACGCTGGGGTGGGGAGGGGCTCGTGCGTGACGGGGAGCCCACCCTCTCCCTGGCCTCCCCAGCTGGCAGGCATCCTGAGGGGGCAGTGAAGCAGCATCCGTGTGAATAGCTGGCGTCCCACTGGTCCTGGTGGCTCCCTCCCTCTGCTTGGGCCGGAGGATGTTAGCTGAGAAGACGCGGGCTCAGCAGTTCCAGGCAGCGGAAGGACTCCTGCCTCAGTTTCCCCAGCTGTGTGTGGGGGTCCTAAGAGTGCCACCTTCGTGAGAAGCCGTGAAGATTCAGGAGTAACTACACATGAAGTGACAGGGCTGGCCCGGCCACGTCTCACCGAGCCCACACCCTCTTTCTAAGCTTGGCACTAGGTGGTAGGAAACTGGGGGCAGGTCAGAGGACCAGAGCCAGGGTTAAGGGGGCCCTTCCACGGCCTTGCAGCCCCGAGGAGGATTACCCTGTGTGCTCCTCCCCACAGGCCAGGTCTCCCCCAAGGCTCCCGGAAGTCCAGCCGGCCCAAATGCAACATCCCTCCACAGGCATGTCAAGTAAAATCCCAGGGACAGCCAGCCCCAGCCGCTGCTCACGCCTCGTGGTTTGCTTAGCTTTTCTGGGCCCTGATGGTCTGTCACTCCACACCTCCCTTCCATCTGCCCTGGGTATACAGAGTGAGGCCTATTGTCCCCATTTTACAGGAGGGGAAGCTAAGGCCAGGATTTGTGGGCACCCTGGGGAGTGAGAGGAACCTCAGGACAGGAAAGCTTGGCCTGACGAGGTGGCCAGATGTACTGAGAGGCCCGCCCACCCATCCCCACTTGCACCCAGCCTGGGACCACAAGGACATCTGGAAGGGTGGGCAGCTGTGATCTCTCAGATGGACCGTGGTGGGGATAAAGGCCGTCGGGGTCTCCCTGCCCACTGCTTCATGCAGTCCCCTGGACCCATTTCACAGACTGGAACGGGGAGGTCGATGCTCAGTCCCTCCCCCCGGCCACCAGATGGAGCGGGGAGGGCTGAAGTTGCACTGGTACCAGGCCTCTGAGACAGCCTCGCCTTCCCACAGGAGTCACTCAGCAGACCTTGGGGACAGGCAGGTCAGAGGAGTGGCAGGGCAGGTGTCAAGAGCAGCCAGGTGGCAAATGATGCAGAGTGAAGACAGTGGAGGGGCTGCCCACAAACTTGCTCCTCATGTGACTGCAGGCCCGGTTTCCCTGGCCACGAAATGGGGACACTGGTGGTACCTCCATCACAGACACGTCACACAGATCCAGTGGGTGGCCATTGGCAAGAGGCCCATTGGGGCTGAGCCACAGAGAGAGCACCTTCCCACCTGGCCCGAGCCCCTGCGCTATGCTTGGGGCGCCCACTCTGGCCAGGCCGGTTGGGACCTTCCCTGGACGCCATCGCTGACCCGGCACAGTCCTGCAGCCGGCGTGCCGAGGCCCCGGGCTGCAGATGAGCAGCGACCTGGGTGCCAGCCAGTGCCCTCGGGGGCAGTGCCAAGGCTGCCAGTCCCTCCAGTCCTTGGCATGAGGCCATGTCACCATTCACAGGGGCAGTGCCCATGTCCCCCAGCACTTTGAAATATGGGACACACTATCCTCTCGCCAGATGGGACATGCCTGTCACCCAGTAAATGACCAGTAGGGCTAGGGCTGGGCTGAGGAGGCTGGGAGGGCCATCTGCACTGTCCCAAGCTCCAGAGGCAGCCCCGCAGCTCGGGGGCTCAGCAGATCCCAGGTCCTTGGCCTTCTGCGTGGCTGTATCTCTAGCCCCCTAACTGGGGCCCAGCACATAGTAGGTGGTCAGTGGATGAACTGTGAGGATTTGATGAGCTCATGTCTGGGTCCTAGGCCTGGGGACAGGGCCAGGGCCAGGAGAGCAGGGACTGCCCAGGCCTCTGGGGAGTGCAGGAGCCTCAGGACTGAGGAGGACACAGGAAGCCTGGGGATGGCGGATGTGGAATTTGGCTCCTAGAAGCTATTAGGAATTATTCATCTCCACTGAGTGCCTGTGACGTGTCTTCCAGACTGTCCCCTCCAAGAGTCTGAACCCGTGGCTCACCTGCCCTCCTCCACCAGAAGGAGAGGGGAAGGAGAGCCCCCGGCCCCAGCTCTCCTCCGGCCAGGACCTTCCGGCAGGACAGGAGGGGCTCCAAGCACCATCCCTATCCTGGGCTGGGGGGGCGAGCCCCCTGCCCCGAGCACTGCCCCTGACAGTCACTGCAACCAGCAGGCTCTGTGGGCGTTGGCCCTCGTCCTCCCTCAGCCCTTGGGACCAGGTGCCGTTATCTCAGGAGAAAATAAGTCCCGGCGCCTCGGAGCAGGTTGGTGTCCAAGCTGATTTGGGTCCTGAGCCTTCAAACTCCAGAGTCTGGAATCCTAACCCCGGAAAGGCTGTGACACCAGAGTCCAGTTCCAGAAGACCGTGGCTGATGCCTCTGGGCCTGCCTGGGACAGAAGTGCCACCTACAGAGAACAAACACCCTGGGGGCAGTGGACGCCGTCCAGCAGGCTGTCCCCGAGCTGGTTCCTGGGCGCCAGCAGCCTCAGGCCCCGTCCAGCGCGTGGCGGTGGGCGCGATGGAAGCCCCCACACTCTTGTGCCAGTGCCACCTGGTCCTTCCTAGAGAGAAGGCTGACAGGGCCGCAAAGGCCCACCCACCTGGCTTCTCCGGAGCAGCGGGCATCTGGGCACCAGGCCTCCCTCCCCGCTTCCTCGTCCCTCCCGGGGTCTCACCTGCCCCCCTTCTCTGCCTTCTGAGCAGCAGGACCTCCCGGCCCACGTGAACCTCTCAGCTGCCCCGGCCCCCGCCCCCGTGGTGCCCACCGCCCTGCACTCCAAGATGGACGAGCTGGAGGGGCAGCTGCTGGCCAAGGTGCTGGCGCTGGAGAAGGAGCGCGTGGCCCTCAGTCACAGCAGCCACCGGCAGCGGCAGGAGGTGGAGAAGGAGCTGGGCGCTCTGCAGGACCGCGTGGCCGAGCTGGAACATGGTGGGTCCTGGGCCCGCAGCGGGCAGGGCGGGCGGGACCGAGGTGCCAGTTCACCCTGAGCTCACACTTTCCGGAGGCTAAAGCTAGATGGGATGGTGGAGGAGGCTGAGAATAGGAGAGAGAATAACTGGGACGTTATCATCATCATCAAAGCCATTACTGCCAGTTACCACTTCCTGGCTCGGCTGGACCCCAGGAGTGGGCCTAGCACAGGACATGTCAACTGCTTCCATCTTCACAGAAGGCACAGGGATCTTCACAGGTGAGGAAACTGAGGTTCAGAGAGGTCAAGTGACTTGCCCAAGGTCACACAGCCAAGAAGTGGAGGATTGAGACCTCCGCCAGGTCTGCTCGACTCCACCATCATGCACTTAAACACCCAGAAATGACACCTGGCACAAGTCAGTCGGGGTTTGTCATTAGTCACCACCTGGGCCTGGCATTGCTGGGGGCGGGGGGCGGAGGAGCAAAGTGGGTGGGGTGTGGGTGTGGGCATCAGGAGGGCTTGCTCCAATCCCCACGCCTGTCACTGGCTTGCTCTGTGACCTGGGAGGGTCACTTCCTTCCCCAGGCCCATTTTTCTCATCCAAGAATGGGCGTTTAGGACTTGCCAGCCCTGGTGGAGCTCGGAGTCTGGAACCTTGTCAAACAAGCTGGGCAGCAGGAGGCAGGGCTGCCGAGGTGCAGGGGATCCAGGCGGCCTCCAGGAGGAGGTGCGCCTCAAGCCGGTCCTTTTCTTTTCTTTCTGTCCCGGGAATCAAGCCCGGGTGCCCAGCCGCTGAGCCACATCCTCAACCCTCTCATTTTTATTATTAGTTTTTGAGACAGGGTCTCACTAAGTTGCCGAGGGCCTTGCTAAGTTGCTGAGGCTAGTCTTGAACTTTCCAACCTCCTTCCTCAGCCTCTGAGTCGTTAGGATGAGAGGCGTGCACCACTGCACTGGCTCAAGCCGGTCCTGGAAAGCAGAGCTGGAGAGCAGATTCCAGAGTGGAGGCCACAGCGCGCGGAGCTTCAGGGGAGGGGCCGGTGGCTCTGGGACAGCATCGGGCTGGATCCCAGGAAGTGTCCCTGCGTGGTCCTGCCTCTGGTCCCTCGATGCCCTGTCTCCTAAGGGATCAGGGAGAAGCCACCTCCAGGGGCTGCAGGGCAGAGGGAGGGAGGTCACTGGGGGACATCCTGTGCCCCTCGTCTGGGCAGTGGGTTTAAAGGGGCAGTCACTGGGCCCCTCCCTCTCCTCTCCTCCATTCCAAGCCCCACCAGATCTGGGGACCCTGGGTTCAGCATCCTTGGCCCCACCAACCAGCTGGGGGAGGGGGATTCTCCAAAAAACAGGACTCACGAGGTGACAGGCAGATGGCAGTACCGATGACTCATACCCTGCAGATATGAGTGGCAGGTGTTCCCCCACTCCCTGCTTAGAGGTGGTGACTCCCCAATTTACCCCCTGCAGAAAACCCAAGAATGCTCAAGACATGGAATCCCAGACACTGAGTTGGAAAACACCCTGAATTGAAGAGAATCAAATCTCAAATCTGCCACTTACTAGCTGTGCAACCTTGAGAGAATAACTTAACCTCTCTGTGCTAAGGTGACCTCATCTGCAAGATGGAGTTGTAACAGTGTCTGCCTGGTGGGATCGCTTCAAGAGTGAAATCGCACATGTGAAAGCACTTCTAGGCCTGCTGCCTAGAAAGCGCTACAGAAAGTTCGCTAGGCAGGCAAAGAACTTTCAATAAAAAGAAACAAAGCTAGAAATGTTTTAGAGGCGGAGGCTGCGTATTTGCCTTCCCTTGTCTGACCTCTTCACTTTACAGATAAGGAAACTAAGGCCCAGGGAGAGAAGGACAGCTCCCCAAGATCACCATGGGCCAGGCCCTGTATCTGTTCAGGTCCACCCAACCCTCACGCAACCCTAGGAGGGAGGAAATGTTGTTGCCGCACTTTACTGAAGAAACTGAGGCCCAGAGAGGTTAAGCTGAACTTGAAAGTCACACAGCCTAGAAATGGCAGAGTCAGGATTTGAACTCAGGACATCAAGGTCCGGACCCCTGGGACTTTCGCTAGGTCCCTCAGCCAGAGGTGGAATAGAGAAGGGGGGACCTGACACCTGCCCTTGCAGGCACCCGCTGACTCCCACTATGCCAACCCAGGGTCCTCGGCCTACAGTCCCCCCGATGCCTTCAAGCTCAGCATCCCCATCCGCAACAACTACATGTACGGCCGCGTGCGGAAGGCGCTGCCCGAGCTCTACGCCTTCACCGCCTGCGTGTGGCTGCGGTCCAAGTCGGGCAGCACCGGCCAGGGCACCCCCTTCTCCTACTCGGTGCCCGGGCAGGCCAACGAGATCGTGCTGCTGGAGGCCGGGCCCGAGCCCATGGAGCTGCTGATCAACGACAAGGTAGGCGGGAGGCCCTCCCGAGGACCTTCTGCACGGCACTCAGCACACATTGAGTGCCTCCTGTGTACCAGGCAGGGTTCTGGGAGGGCAGAGGCAATCCAGACAGGGGCTGGCTAACCCCGGTCCTCCCCCTTTTCTGGAGGAGGGAGGTGATGTCACAGACCCTCAGTGACTTCCCCGGTGACCCAGCCACCCAGGCAGGGCTGGCGCTGCCTGCGCCCAGGGCCGTGGTCGTTCTCCCAGGTACAGAGAAAGAAGGACGGAGCTGGGGACGGGGAGGAGACCGAGGACCCCCTGCCGCCAGCACCCTGGCCCTCCCCACTGTGGGGGAGACCCGAGTGCTGGTGGGAGCAAGGGCCCCTGGCCCCCTGAGTGTCGTGCGCCTCGATTTCCCCACCTGGAAGCAGGACAACAGTCCCTCCCTTAAGGTTCTCGTGGGGAGCAAGTGGCTTACCTCCACCTAGAGGACCTGCAGAGCCTGGCGTCCAGCACGCCCATGACTGTGAGCTCTGCTGTCGCCCGAGCGCGGCACCGACACGTTCGTGAGGCTGCCACCCTGCTGGCCCCACGGTCCGGGAGCAGGTCCCCTGACCTCCCCATTCTGCAGAGGGAACAGCAAGACTAGAGCGGGAGCAGGGCGGAGGTCACCTCTTGACCCCTCCCTGTTCTGCCTGCGCACCCCGGGCTCCACCCCAGGCCCCCTCCCTGGGCCTGGCTGGAAGGCAGGGAGAGGAGTGATTGGCGGG
The DNA here is from genome assembly GCA_020662805.1 of Glaucomys volans. Classification (NCBI taxonomy): domain Eukaryota; kingdom Metazoa; phylum Chordata; class Mammalia; order Rodentia; family Sciuridae; genus Glaucomys; species Glaucomys volans. The sequence goes on along the minus strand of JAJEJO010000201.1, from coordinate 756,467 downwards.
GCAGCTGATGGAGGGAGAAGAAGGGGAGCCTCTCGTCACCCCTGGCCCCCAAAGCTCCTCCCCCACCTGCAACATTGCTTGGGCCTTGCTGGCACGGTGATCCCTTAGGATCCCCTGGAAGTTCAGGCACCACATGTCACACCCATCTGTGACCAGCTCACAGAGCTAGGAGACGCCTCCCCTGGGTGTCCTGGGGGGAAAGGGAGGGGATGGGCTCAGGCCACAGTGAATTCCTCTGTGGCCCCAGAAGCTCTAAGACCACACAGGTAGCTGGGCTCTGTCTACACCCTGCCACCCTGTTCCCATCGCCACCCACTGACTGGCATCCCTGGCCACCCAAGGGTAGCCCAGGAGTTCAGCACCCTGGACAGGGCACCCAGGTGCAGATTCCACTGTCCCTCCACATGTCCTCTGCTCCCACCTCCCCCCACCCCTGGGCATGTCTCCCTGTGGCAGTGCTGTCCCTGAAGTCCTGCCCTCCTGTGCAGGCACAGCTCACTTGAGGCCACTACCAGACCCATCTCCTCAGTGTCCAGAATAAGGCCTGGTGCCAAGTAGGCCTCAGTGAGCGTAAGAGAGGAGGGAGTCCTTTAGAAGCACCAAATGCACACACAGCAAGGGAGGTTCACCTCACCAGCCAAGCCCAGCTCCTCAGCAGAGGCCCTGGGAGCGCTGTGAGCAGTCCAGAGCTCGGGACCTATTAGCCATGCCTTCCTGGCTGGGGCAGTCAGGGCTGCACATTTGCCCTCCTTTGACCACTTCATCTTACAGATGGGGAAACCGAGGTCCAGGAGGGAAGGCCAGCCTCCAAGGTTATGCAGGGGGTTGATGGCAGAGCAAGGTCAGACACCTGCACCTGGCCTCGAGTCCATGGCCTCTAGTTGCTGGACACTGGGTGCTGGGTGCAGAGGGAGCGAGCTATGGGACACTGTCTCACCTGCATGACCTGTGGGTCTAGAAGCAGCAGAAAACCAAAGCTGTACTGTCCCTCGTGACCTAAGGGAAGCTGCTTGGTTAGGCCATGGAGGAAGAGAGGGATCATGGGAACCCTGGGATGGGAGGGAGGCAGGCTTAGGACTTGGGCCGTCCCTGGGTCTCCCAGCCTCACCCTGCTGCTCCAGCTTTGGGATGTGGCACATTTGACCTGGAGTTGTGGGACCTCTGTCCAGGTGGCCCAGCTGCCTCTGAGCCTGAAGGACAACAACTGGCACCACATCTGCATTGCCTGGACCACAAGGGATGGCCTGTGGTCTGCCTACCAGGACGGGGAGCTGCGAGGCTCTGGAGAGAACCTGGCGGCCTGGCACCCCATCAAGCCTCATGGGATCCTCATCCTGGGCCAGGAGCAGGTAAGAGTCCGACTGGTATTAGGCTGGAGGCCCACGTGCGTACTTGCCCACCCAGGGGCACGAGGAGGAGAGGCAGGCAGAGGAACCTGAGAACACAGCAGTGACCATTCAGGCTGACCCCACCATTTCACAGATGGGCAGACAGCGCCAAAGAGAGTAGAGACCTGCCAAAGGGACTGGGACCTTAGGGAGGACTGGAACCTCAAGGTGGGGCTAGAATCTGGAGGTGGGGCTAGAACCTGGAGGTAAAGCTAGAACCTTGGAGGTGGGGCAGGAACCTGGAGGTGGGGCTGGAACCTGGAGGTGGGGTTAGAACCTAGAGGTGGGGCTGGAACCTGGAGGTGGGGCTAGAACCTAGAGATGGGGCTAGAAGCTGGAGGTGGAGCTAGAACCTGGAGGTGGGGCTAGAACCTGGAGGTGGGGCTAGAATCTTGGAGGTAGGACTCAAATCTTGGAGATGGGGTTCAAACCTTAGAGATTGTTTTAATCAGCTTTTTTGCTGCTGTAGCCAAATGATCTGATAAGAACAATTTTAGGGAAGAAAAGTATATTTGAGGGCTCCTGGTTCAGAGGCAGAAGAGTGTGGTGGAGGGAAGCAGCTCATATGATGATCAGAAAGCAGAGGAAGAGACTCCACTCTCCAGATACAAAATATCTACCCCATAACCACACCCCGAATGAACCACTCCCTCCAACCACACCCCACCTGCCTCTAGTTACCACTCACTGATTAAGTTAAGGCTATAACCCAATCATTTCTCCTCCAAACCTTCTTGTATTGTCTTACACGTGAGCTTTGGGAGGACACCTCCCATCTACACCATAACACAGATGAACTAGAACCCTGGGATGGGGCTATGAAGGTGGGACCAGAACCTGGAGATGGGGCTAGAACCTTGGAGGTGGGGCTAGAACCTGCAAGTGGGACCTTGGAAGTAGTGTTGGAACCCTAGGGATGGAACTAGAATCTTGGAAGTGGTGCTAGAACCTTGGAGGTAGAGCTAGAACCTCGGAAGTGGAGCTAGAACCTTGAAGGTGGGGCCAGAACCTTAAAGGTGGTGCTAGATCTTTGGAAGTGGAGCTAGAACCTGGGGATTGGGCTAGAACCTAGATGTGGGACTAGAACCTGGAGGTGGGGCAAGAACCTTGGAGGTGGAACTGGAATCTTGGAGGTAGGGCTGGAACCTTGAACGTAGAGCTAGATCCTGGATATGGGGCTAGAACCTGGAGGTGAGGCTATACCCTGATGATGGGGCTATACCCTGATGATGGGGCTAGAACCTGGAGGTAAAGCTCGAACCTGGAGGTGGGGCTGGAACCTGGAGGTGGGGCTAAAACCTGGAGGTGAGGCTATAACCTGATAATGGGGCTAGAACCTGGAGGTGGGACTAGAACCTGAAGGTGAGGCTAGAACCTGGAGGTAGGGCTAGAACCTGGAGGTGGGACTAGAACCTGGAGGTGGGGTTAGAAATTTACTGGTGGGGCTGGAACCTGGATGTGGAGCTAGAACCTGAGGTGGGGTTAGAACCTGGAAGTGGGACTAGAACCTGGGGGTAAAGCTAAAACCTGGAGGTGGGGCCGGAACCTGGAGGTGGGGCCAGATCCTGGATGTGGGGCTAGAACCTTGGAGGTGGGGCTAGAAATTTAGAGGTGGGGCTGGAACCTGGAGGTAGGGCTAGAACCTGGAGGTAGGGCTGGAACCTGGAGGTGGGGCTAGAACCTGGAGGTGGGGCTAGAACCTGGAGGGGGGGCTAGAACCTGGAGGGGGGGCTAGAACCTTGGAGGTGGGGCTAGATTCTGGAGGTGGGGCTAGATCCTGGATGTGGGGCTGGAATCTTGGAGGTGAGGCTAGAAATTTAGAGGTGGGGTTGGAATCTGGAGGTAGGGCTAGAACCTGGAGGTAGGGCTGGAACCTGGAGGTGGGGCTAGAACCTGGAGGTGGGGCTAGAACCTGGAGATGGGGCTAGAACCTTGGGGGTGGAGTTAGAACCCTGGGCAGGGCTTCTGCAGGGACAGAGGGCCCGGCTCTGAGCAGCCTGCTGTCTTTCTGCTCCCTCACTCCATGCCTCTCCTCTCTCTGCTGCTCTCTTGGCCTAGGATACCCTCGGGGGCCGATTTGATGCCACCCAGGCCTTCGTCGGGGACATCACCCAGTTTAACCTGTGGGACCATGCCCTGACACCCGCCCAGGTCCTGGGCATCGCCAACTGTACCGGTCCACTGCTGGGCAACGTGCTCCCCTGGGAGGACAAGTTGGTGGAGGCCTTTGGGGGAGCAACGAAGGCCTCCTTTGATGTCTGCAAGGGGCGAGCCAAGGCATGACGGCCACTCGCCCGCCACCTGGGAGACCCTGGGGTGGCCCTTCTCTCCTCAGCCTGCCCACTCCTGGCCTTGTCTCCCACTTCCCCTCACCTGTCCACACACCTCCAGAATTCCCCACCCTACGTGGTGTCCCCTCAGCCTCCTGTGGGGCAAGCATCTCCAGTCAACAGGTCAAGCCCGGGGAGTCCAGGCTCCGCCCACCCTGCCCCATCAATCACATCTGAGTCCACAGCCTCAGAGCAGCCCCACAGGGTTGTGTAGGTGGTGGTCTTCCACACCCTTGTCCCCATGTGGCCCCTGGGCCACAACAGGTGGTGGAAGGGGCAGTCGCGGGCACAGGACGGCAGACTCCCTCTCCCTCCTCCCAGCTGCCGCGGGGGGCGGGGTCTGGACAGAGCCGCCCACCCTCACCCCCCCTCCCCCGTCTCGTGTGCAGTGGTGTGGATGTTGGTTGTGCCCAGTCTCACCTCGCCGCCGTTTGCAGAACATTCCCTGCCCAGCCCCACCTGGAGGGCTGGGGACCAAAGGACCAGAGGCCAAAGGACTATAGTCACTCCTTGTGCACCCCCCCTGCAGCTGTGCCCACCAAGTGTGGTCACTCTCCCCCTCTGTGCCCAGGACGGGGCTGGGCCACTTTCTCCTATCTGGGAGCAGCTGAAGGCAGAGGCATCATGGCCCGGGAGACCCCTTCTACATGGCCCCAGGGAGGGATGCTGAGAGGGCCGGTACAGGCTGGACGGGCCCTGCTGCTAACCTGCTGTGTGGCCTCCTATAAGTGCCTGCCCTCTCTGGGCCTGGCTTTCTCTTTGTGAGCTGAGGCCCTTGTGCTGGCCATTTCCAAAAGCTCTTCAGATGGAGAGTGAGATGACCATCTCACCCACCTGACCAGGTGGATAGTGCAGGGAAAACCTGAGGACCCAGGAGCTTAGCAGGGGCAGGGGCAGCAGATGGATCGGGTTGAGCATGTGTTAGGGTCAGCAGCTGGCTCCAAAGGTCAGGTTCTGGATGAGGTTCAGGGCAGCCCAGACCTGCACATGGACTGTGACTATCGGCTCCTCTGGGTCCCCCAGCCTGGCACCCTTGCCTGCCTGAGAGTGTCAAAAGGCCTTGAGTCCACCCGCTCCCCCAAGAGAATGGAAGAATGTCAGGCTGAGAAAAGCCATCCAGTCTCACCTCTTGCTGTGAGACATGGGGAAGAGCTCAGAGAGGGCAAGTAACTTGCACAGGATCACACAGCCCAATGGGGCAAAGCCAGCACTAGAATCCAGGGCTCTTGGCTTCCTCTGCAGTGCTCCTCCCTCGGCACCATACTGCCTGCCCTTGAGGGTCTTTGAATCTAGCCCACATGTGAGAGGGCAGACCTTTGGGAAGGCAGGATGCTTTCCAGCATGCCACTGGGACATTTTTATGGGACACCCAGGCATCTTGGAGCCCCGGGAGAAGGGGGAGCGTGATCCTGGGTGTGTGGCAGAAGGGACAGCTAGGGACGCACGTGTCCCTCCCAGCATCTGAGTGGTGGCACTGGTGCCTCTCCGCTCTCCTGTTCCCTACCTCCGCTCCCCATGGCCACTGGGCCCCCGAGCTGTGACGCAAGAGCCGCCGGCCGTCGGGCCCAGTGCCATGGGAGTGACGGGCACTCGTTGCCTCTGGCCCCAGATCCCTGTTTCCATTAGAGCACAGACGGATGGCTCAGCACCTCCGGCCCCAGAGCCCCTGCAAGACAGGGCGGCTTCAGCTGAGATCCCCGTTGCCCTGGTAACAGCCAATGACATCAGCCTGAGCTCTGGGTCAAGTGTCTCATCATAATGACCCGGCTGTTGCTGGGGCGATGGTAGCAACATCAGAACTTAGATCCTGGGGACGTGGCCTCACTGGGTGTCCGCTGTTGTTTTGGAGCGGTGGCTTTTACAGAGACTTTAGAAGGACCAGGCCTTGGCAGGGGGGATGGAAACTGCTTGGCACTCGAGCCCACCCAGACATGTCACCCCAGTCCTTTATGCTTTGTCACAGTGAGGACATGACGCCTACGTCTGAGCCTCACTCCGTGCGCAGTCACCCTGGTCAGCCTGCAGAGGGAAGGAGACAGGCGGAGGTGTTGGGTTGGGCTCTGAGGGTGTCCCCACCGCCCTCACCTGTCCATTGTCCTGCCCACACTCACTGCTCTTTGGACAGTTGGGTCACTGCAGCTATTCCTGGACATGTCCAAGATGGCAGGGAAAGAGGGGCCAGGCCTGGTGCTCAGCCACTGAGGGGGACAGAGCCGGCCTTGTCAGGTCCTCCTTAGGCACCTGGCCTCACTGAGCAGTTGTGGCACCATCGGGATTGTCCTTAGCGCAGTTTCCGGGTAGGACTGTTCTTGGCCCCGCGGACAGGGAGGAGGCTGGGGCTCGGAGGCGTGAAGCTCCCTGCCTGTGCCCATGGATCTGCCGCCGAGGGAAGAAGCCAGAGTTCCACGCAGAGGTCGCACACAGGGCCGCCCCTCAACCCAGAGGCACAAGGACCCCAGCCGCAGAGGAGAATCTAGGTGTGTTGGTACTGGTGTGCTCCAGCCTGGGGGCCGTGCCCACCCCGTTCAGAGGGACAGGAGAAACAGGTGTGGGAGGAGCAGTCCCGGGGGCCAGCGTCCCTCTGGGGAGGCCTTGAGAGGGGCCCCCACCCTTGAGGGATCATGTCCCCCCTAAAGCCTCACCTCTGCCTGGGCTGCGGCTTCCAGGAGAGCCACCTGGAGGGGCGGGACGTCTCCCGGAGCCCCAGGCAGGGAGGGGGCCATCTGCTGTTCCTCACACTCCTGCATGGCGAGCCCCATGCCAGGTGCTGCACAGCTGCGCTCTGCCAGATGTCCCCACCTGTGGCACATGGTGCCACCCCTCCCAGCAATCCAAGGGGGCGCACACCCCTGCCATGGCCATGCACGACCCAGGTCCACAGACGGGGCAAGAAGGTTCTCAGAGGAGAACGAAGCCTCACTTGACAGATGGGGAAGCCCAGGCCTGGGGAGGGTGAGTGACTCCAAAGCCACGCTGCTGGGACTGGGCTCTGGGAGCCCAGCTTTCTGGCCACGCTCAGTTCTCTCCAGGGGCCCCTTTCCACAGAACTGGGTCCCCGGGGGTGTCCCAGCACCCTCGGCCCGAGCGAACTGGGGAAGGGGCCCTGCCAGAGACGGGATCACTTCGCCCCCATTCAGCTGCCTGCCACCCCGACCCCGCCCTGCCACCCCGACCCTGGGAAGGGGCCCGTGCGGTCAGGCTGAGCGGCCAGCAAGCATGTCCCGCTGTCCCACACTGTGAGTTAGCGCCCCGCCGGCCGCCCGCTCCTCCTCCCGGTTTTGTACATAGTGACGTGAGATGCAGTGTGTGCGCGTGCGCGGGACCGTGTCATGGTTTTGTTACCTTTTGTTTTTGTAAATTTGAATGTTCAAAATAAACATTCGGTTTCCTCGAAGGCTCTTCTTTGGGGGTGGGAGGGTGCTGCCCCCGGGCACCTGCCCTGGACCCCCGGGGCCTCGCCACCCAGCCGCCTCCGGAGCCGACCGGACCCCGCTCCAGGCCTGGCCGCCCCTCCAGCTCCAGCGGCCCTGCGGCAGGCGGGAGGAACCGAGTCCCTCACGGAAGGTGCCCCAGTTCTGAGAACTGGGCTTTGGCCTCATTCCCAGCACCCCTTCCCACCTGTGCCCCAGTTCTCGGATCCAGGTCCCTGGCTTGTCCCTAGGACCCAGTCTGTCTGAGTCACTTGGACCCTTGGGGTCCTGGAGATGCAGTCAGGGAGCAGGGAGGACCCTGTCAGATTTCACCACCACCACCACCACCACCACCACCACCACCACCACCCCACCCCACCCCCCCTGCCAAGTCGTGGGACTCCTCTGGCACATTTGGCCTGGAAACTGGACCCCCAGGCCGGGTTAGGGTCTGCTGCCCAGGCCCACCCCCTTCCAGCACCCACCCCTTCCTTGCAGGGTCTCCATCTCGTCCTGGGACCTCCCCGTGCCTACCATCTTAGGGGCACTTTATCAAGGTGATCACTGTTCGGGGCTGGACTTTGCCTTCCATGAGGAAGCCATTGTGAAGCCAGGCGCTGGGCAGGGCCAGGGGGCTCATACCAGCAGAAGGGACTCCCCAGGCTGTCACCAAAGCTTCCCAACTTTCCAGCAAGAGTGCATTCCAGGTAGGTCCAGCCGCAAGTGGCCCATCAAACAGGAAAGGCAGGCGCGGAGTCTGCTGAGGCAGCGAGAACTTTCTATGTCCAGATTTGTTTTCAGATAGGGTGCTGTAATGACTTCCCGCCCAGCTGGGAAGACACACCTTGAGAGCCCAGCTGCTGTCCTGGGATCCTCTTCTGCACCAATTTACCTGCCACCCCCGCTCCCTCTGTTGCTCCAAGCTGACAAGGCCCCACCCTCGTGATATCCTACCTCCATGCCCACTGCGCACTTTAGGCCAGCCCTGCGTAGCCCTGCCAGGTAGCCCCGGGCTCTGATGCGCGGATTCTCTTTGAACTCAGGGCCCCAGGCCCCCACGGGCACGTCACCCTGCCCGGACCTAAGTGCTCTCCAAGGCACATCATACTCTCTCTGCTCCCACTCTGCAGCCCTCCACCCCAGCCCTGCACCCTCAAGGTGGACTGTACCTCCTAGGTGCAGTCAGAGGGGACACAGGGGACAGAGGCCCTCAGTGCAGTCTGTCCCTCTTCACAGGCCACCAGGCTGCCCGTGAACCAGCACAAGCCCACATTCTCAGCTTCCTCCTGTCACTCTGTGACCCCGCTTCTCTCAGAGGTGCTGTAGGCTGGAGCCCCTCCCCTCCACCTTCTCCAGAACATGTCCCTGAGTCACCAACTCATCCTCTGCTGCATTGTCACTCCAGCGGGATTCAGGTCCCCCAGTGTCTCCTCCCTTAAACAAAGTTCCTGCTTCAATGTTACTGGAGGAGTCTTGGAGAGGGGACCTCGACTCAGGAGGACTGTGGCCTTGACTCGCCAGGTGGCAAAGACCTTCAGCCCTGGTCAGTAAGGCCTGGACGATGGACTCGGTGAAGGCAGAGCGGCCTTCACCAAGGAGAGTGGCCGCATTTTCAGGGTTGCAGGTGGTTCTTTCTAAGGGAATTCGGTGGGGGGTGGGCACGGGAAGATGCAGGGAATGGCATCCACATGGCGACCACAGGACAGTTTAAGGACCTCAGGATTCCAGGTGGACGTTGTCTCCTCTGCCTGATCCACAGATAACTCTGGGAACACAGTCAGTATTACAGGTTTCTTAAAATATCACATGTCCCTTTGTTAAATCTATTCTAAAAATACGCGTTAGTAACTCGCTCTGCGGTTCCCATGAGCCAGTGAACTGACGCAAGTCTAGGATTTCTCAAGAATGTGGGAATGACAGCCTGGGACGGAACTGGGGCCTCACGCATACTAGGAAAGTGTTCTACCACGGAGCGACATCCCAGCCCTTTCCATTTTTTATTTTGAGAGAGGATTTTGTTCAGAGGCCCAGGCTGAACTTGAACTTGCAATCTTCCCTCAGCCTCCTGAGTAGCTGGACACTGGCTGACACTGGAATTTTAATCCCGTCTGACTTCCAAAAATGCCTGCTGTTAGTCAGCTTCTCACACCCTAATAAAATACCAAAGATAATCACTTTACAAAGAAAATATTTTGGGGGGCTCACAGTGGGGGAGGTTCTGGTCAATGGCCCCATTGCTCTGGGCCTTTGGCTGGGCAGGGGGCAAGTGGCAGAGCCAAGCCACCCACTTCATGGCCAGAAAGCAAAGAGAAAGAGGCTGGGGTCTCACAGTCCCCTTCAAGGAGTACTCCCACCGGCCTAAGGACCTCCCTGAGCCCCTCCACCAGGCTCCGCCCTCTCCCGGTGGTGCCCGGCTGGGGACCAAGCCTTTAACAAGGATGCTCAACACCCAGGCTAAGGTGCACAGTGCTACGCTAGGTGTCTGTGACGGGTCCCCGTCCTTTCAGGGGTATCGAAACAATAGCTGGTGGAGGAGTTTCTGCCATACACCGCTCTCCCTCCAAGAAAACCCACCACAGGACATGTTTACGACACCCAAGGAAGGCAGAGAGGAGCCAGAGACAGGCAGGTGTGAAGACACCAGCCCTGGAGAGGAGCGGGCAGGGGAGAGGCTGGCCTTGGGGCACAGTCGTTCTTCGCAGGAGCCTCCCCCTGTGACCCAGGCTGTGTCCAGCAGCTGGCTGAGATGTCCTAGAAATTGGACCACAAAGAGGTGTGGTGCTTCCAGCTGGTGACTCGAGTTCAGGATGAGGCGCTCTGACAACTGCCCCAGAGGGTCCCTGTATTTACTTACTTACTGCAGCAGGGGTTGGGCCCGGGGCCTGGGGCACTGTACTGCGGAGCCACATCCCAGTTCTTTTTATTTTTTATTTTGAGGCATAGTCTTGTTAAGTTGTTGAGGCTGGTCTCCAACTTGCGATCCTCCTGCCTCAGCCTCCAGAGTCACTGAGATTATAGGTGTTACCACCGCACCCAGCAGGGTTACAACTTTCCAGTAGGGTACATCGCAAACACCCCAGCTCTTCCGTGGATTACCAGCTTCCATTCCTCTCACTCACTGACTGAATTATAGTGTCAGCTTGCTAGAAGCCAAATGAATTCTTTCTGAAGAAAGAAAACATCATCTTACTTTTTTTTCTTTTGTAAGGTGGGGTCTCACTCTGCTGCCCAAGCTGGTCTGGAACTCTTGGGTTCAAACGATCCTCCTACCTTAGCTTCCCAAGTAGCTGGAATTACAGCATTGCCAGGCACATAAGATTTTTGCTCTACATGATTTGGCATTCAATAGAAAATTCTCAGATATATCTAGAAACAAAACTGAAATGGTTGAATATCTACCAGGGGAGAACAAAATTTAAAGGCATCTGATAAAATTGCATAGAAATGAACACACAGGGTACAAGTGGAGGAAATCTGAATATGATTGTATCCGTGTCCATACCTGGCTGATATTTTACTCTGGTTTTGCAGGATGGTACTATTGGGGAAAACTGGGTAAGTGCAAATGGGATCTCGTATTGCTAATTTTTTCTATAACAGAATGGGAATCTACAATTATCTCGAAGTAAAAAACAATTAAGAAATACTAAAATAAGAGATCCAAATAGTGGAGTTATAAGACACAGACTTGAAATTATTTTTGTAATTGAAATACTTGAAGGCTTCTATATTCAAGACATCAGACAACAAATGGGAGAATTTCAACAGATAATTTATAGACTAAAAGAAGAACCAAATGGAAAGTCGAGAACTGAAAAATACACTACCCAAACTTGTGAACTTAATAGTTTAACAACAGATCAGATGCAGGGAGGAATTTGTGAACTCTACCAGATCACAAGAAATGAGGGGGAATGTGCGACTACAGAGAAGAGCTTAAGATTCACATCAGGAGCCAGGTGTGGTGGCCTGTGCCTGCAATCCCAGTGGCTCAGGAGGCAGAGGCAGGAGGATCTCAAGTTCAAAGCCAGCCTCAGCAAGGGCAAGGCACTAAGCAACTCAGTGAGACCCTGTCTCTAAATAAAATACAAAATAGGGCTGGGGATGTGACTCAGTGGCTGAGTGCCCCTGAGTTCAATCCCCAGTTCCAAATATATATATATAAAACAAAACAAAACAAAAGATTCACATCAGGCATCATGCAAAAGCCTAACACATAGGGGTCCCAGAAGAAGTGGAAAGTGCAATCAGGGCAGAGATCATATTTAAATACATAGTATCTGGGAATTTTCCTCAAACCATTGAAAGACATTAAGCCACAGATTCAAGAACCTCAGGAACTCCAAACATGAGAAATGCAAAGAAAACCACAACGAGGCAGCTGATAGTGAAAAATCTGTAAATCAAAGAAAAGAGAAAAATCTGAAAAGCACCCAAGAAAGAAGATGCTCTACTTTCCAAGAAGCAACAGCAAGACCAATAGCTTCCTGCTATGATTTGCATGTGTCCCCAAAGTTCATGTGTTAGAAATGCAATCCCAGTGCAGCAGTATCGAGAGGCAGGCTCAAGGGAGGAGTGGAGGTCAGGAGGACTCTGACCCCACAGTGCACTAATGTTGTTGTGGCCAGGTGGCTTTGCTATAAAAGCAGGCATGGCTCCCTCTTGCTCTGGAGCTCTTCCCCTTCCCCTCCCTGTTCAGTCATGGGATGCCCAGTAAGAACACGTCCACCAAATGCAGGTGCCATGCTCTTGACTCCCCAACCTTAGAAGGGTGAGAAATAAATTCCTATTCCTTATAAATCACTCAGTCTTACTGGGCATGGTGGCACATGCCTGTAATCTCAGTTACTCTGGAGGCTAAGGCAGGAAGATTTCAAGTTCAAGACCAGCCTCAGAAACTTAGCAAGGCCCTCAGCAACTTAGCAAGACCCTGTCTCAAAATAAAAAATAAAAGGGCTGGAGATGTGGCTCAGTGGTAAGATGCCCCTGTGATCAATCCCCAGTAGCAAAAACTAAAAACAAAAAACCCAGTCTCGGGCTGGGGATGTAGCTCAGTTGGTAGAGTGCCTGCCTTGCAAGCACAAGGCCTTGGGTTCAATCCCCAGCACCGCAAAAAAAAACCAAAAAAAAAAACCCCAGTCTCATGTATTTTGCTATAGCAACACAAAATGGAGTAAGACACTAACTTTTCAATAAAAGGGAGGGAGAACGGAAAAAATCTGCAAGTGCTGAAAGGAAATAACTGGCTCCATACAATTCTATATTCACTGAACACATTTTTCAGGAATCAAGACACAAGAGGGTTCCGACTGGGCATGGTGGGCACTCCTGTTAGTGACTTGGGGAGCCAAGGCAGGAGGGTTGACAGTTGGAGGCCAACCTCACCAGCGCAGCTTCCCTGAAGGAAATACTAAAGAAAGGACTTTAGGGGGAGAAAAATGGACTTTAGGGCGAGCATGAGAGTCCAATGGAGACCAAGAGGAAGGATGGCTGTGTGGACCAAGCTAAGTAAATATCGATGGAAAAAACAAAAGCAATTGTGTCTTGTGAGGTTTCAAACTCATGACACCATGGGAACAAAAAGTGGGGAGAGACACACGCAGGTGAAGTCGTCCACTGTCCTTACCTTGTCCTGGAAGTCGTAGCAATATTAATTTACATTAAACTTGAACACGTCTAGGATCGCTGTTGTATCGTCCTATGGTATTCACTGAAAGAATTGTGCAATAATATGTAACTACCAAGTTATTACAAAAGGAAAAGGTGGAATAATAAAAATGATTCAAAAGAAGACAAAAAAGTGAGAGAAAAGGGTGGGACAGTAGAAAATAAATGGCAAATTTACTGATTTAATCATAAAGTTAAAGAAGACAGAGACAATGCACAGATCACACCCCGCCCTCGAAGATACGGAACTGCCTCCAATGACTGTCTCCATGACATCTCCCCATGACATCTCCCCAGGTGGGCTGGCTGTGGAGAGGGGATGGAGCCTGATCAGGAACAAGTGCCAGTTCCAGGTTGTCATCCCTCACCAAGCAACTCAGCTGACTGAGAGGGACAAATTAGGAGAACGCAAAGAACCGGCCTTATAATGGGATCTGCCTAAAGGAGCTTCTGACCCTGGAAGAGGTGGGCCAGGAAAAGATCCCGGGGTGTGTGGCATGGGGGATGGGCTTTGTTCACTCTCTGCTGTGTGTGCGCGTGTGTCACCTGGGCTGTGACCGGCTGATGGGGTCCCTCACCTGCCCCTCCTGCAAGGAGCCCCCTACACAGCGTGGCTTTCCCTGGGGACTAGCCAAGCCAGGGTCTCTCGTCTGACTTCAAGTGAACCATCATTCTTGGTGGTTTGGATCTTTTGTCACCGTGTTTAAAGAGCCAGGTATTAGGAATTAAGATCATGCACAAAAGTTTCCTAAAAATTCCTGGACGGCTGCAGATGCAGATAAAGTATATGATATTTTAGAAACTTAGCAGGGAAAAGCAGGATGGTATCTTTATGTAAAGCCTTGACCTAGTATTTAAAAATATAGATCTTGTTATTGCTCCAGTACATGGGAGAGGTGTAAAGTGTACAGCAGTTGTTTATGTTTAAATCGTGAGTGTCAAAGATTAGGAAAAACAGAGTGGTTATTTTCCCTAAGTGAAATAACTCTTCTCTCCACCCAAATTCTTCTCTGAAGTTGCTGGCATTTGGGTCAAGTTTTAATTAAAAGCTACATTTAACAATGCTGGCACAAAAAAGGGTCAAAGTAAATAAATAAAATAAATGTCATGTATGTAAGTAATTACTCTGAATATAAAAAGAAATATTCCAATTAAAACTTAATATTGTCAAACTGAATTTAAATTTGAAAGACTGAAATTAAAAGGATAAAAAATATACACTGTGAAAACATTAACTTAAACGAAGTTGGTATACTTAGTATAAAGTACACTTTAATACAAAAAGCATTGCTAGAGATAAAAGGGACATTTCATGATGGTAACAACTCACTCTTGGGGCTGGGGGTGTAGCTCAGTAGTAGAGCACTTGCCTAGCATATGCGAGGCCCTGGGTTTGATCCCCAGCACGCAGGAAAAAAAACAGTCAATTTCTTAGGAAGATATAAGCATCCTAAATTTGTATGCACATACTAACATAACTTCATACACATAAAATAAAGAGTGACAGAACCAAAAGGAAAAATCTAGAAATCCAAAATGAGAGTGAGGTATTTTAACACATCTCTCTCAATAACTTCTAGGACAAACAGACAAAAATGTCAGCATGGGTACAGAAAATTTGAACAAAATGATCAACAATTTCGACCCAACAGAGCAACTACAGAATAGACAGCCTCTTCAGTTTCACATGGAAAATCTGCTGACTATGACAGGACAAAATAATACCTCCTCCCAGGAGAGGCCCACGTGCTGAGCCCCAGAGCCTGGAGCTATGTCATGGCATTGTGGTTTAGATACTAAATGTCCCCCAAAGGCTTATGTGTTAGTCCCCAGCTCATGGTGCTATTGGGAGGTGGGGGAGAGCTGGGGGAAGAAGGTCATTGGGGGTGTGCCCTTCAAGGGTAACTCTCACCCCAACCCCTTCTGGAGCTCTCTATGCTTCCTGGCCACTGTGAGGTGAGTAGGTCTGCCCTGCTGTTCCTGCCTCACCACAGACCTGAACGCAATGGAGTCAGCCGACCATGGACTGAAACCTCGGAAACCAAAATAAACCTTTCCTCCTTTACAAAGTTTTTCTCAGAAATTTTGTCACAGCAATGGAAAGCTGATTGACAGACATGGCAAAGGGAATTAAGGCTGTGGATGGAATTAGTGTTGCTAATCAGATGAAATTAGGATCCTGGATTATCCAGATGGACCCAATGTTGTCACAAGGGTCCGTAGACCTGAAGGAGGAAGGCAGAAGAGCCAGTGTCAGAGAGAGGCACTTTGAGACTCAACCAGTCATTGCTGGCTGTGAAGATGGATGGGGCCATGACCCAAGGAATGAAGGAACCTCTGAAAGCTGGGGGAAAAAAGGAAACGAGAGTCTCTCTTAAGAAGGAACGCAGCTCTGGAGACACTGATTTTGGCCCAGTGTTTCAGACATCTGACCTCCAGAACTATCACAAATGACAATTTTGTGTTAAGTCAGTACGTCTGCTACAATTTGTTTTGGCAGAAGCGGGAAGCAATACGTGGCCGATCATATGCTTGGATAAAAGCAAGTTTCAATAAATTCTAGACAATGAAAGCATACTGGCCAGAAATCAGTAACAGAAGAAGCTAGATAATACCCAGATGTTTACAAATGAAGCAATACACTTATAAACAACTCATGGATCCATGAATGAATCAAGGAAGGAATCTTTGATTAGACCATTTGAACTAAATGATAATGAAAATATGGAATATCAAAATGTGTGAGATTGGACTGGGGATATAGCTCAGTTGGTAGAGTGCCTGCCTCACATGCACAAGGCCCTGGGTTCAATCCCCAGCACCGCAAAAAAAAAAAAAGAAAGAAAGAAAATGTCTGAGATTTACAGGGAAATTTTTATGCTGAGAGGGAAATTTTTAGCCGTGAAAGTATATGTTAGGAAAGAGTTAGAAAAAGAACAAATCAAAAAGAAAGAAATAATAAAGAAAATAGCAGAAACAAATAAAATAGAAAATAAAAATATTATAAAGAGAATAACATCAAAAGTTGGTTCTTTCTGAAACAAGGACTCAGAGGGTTAAATTTCAGTGAACAGGGCAGGAGGAAAAGGCAGGGACAAAGTTCTGGGAGTTATGAAGTAGGCTACTTGGGGGACTGAGCCAGGTGGGAAGCCACCAGGAATGAGCCCTAGGGAGCTGTGACACAGATTTGTCACAGCTAGCAAGGAGCCAGCTCTGCTCTGGGAAAGAACACAAGCCGGTGAGTAGAGTCACACACTTCACAGTGAAGCACGAAGGGGCTTTGAGTGCCTGCTCTCTGTTGGGTCCTGTGCGGGACACAGGATGGTCCCTACTCTCCAGGAACTCTAAGGAGGAGACAGGGAATTAAACCACAGGGGACAGAGGAGAAGGGCAGTGACAGACACACGCACCATATCAGATGGGAACACAAAGGACTGTCTAGTTACACAGGGTGGGCTCCCAGAGTGTCAAGTTTAGGCTCAAAGCTTATGGACTCCTCTAATAAAAAAGAGGGTAAAGGAAGAATAGAGGAAGAACGTGAGCAGAGAGGACATGTGAGCCAAGGCAGGGAGTGTGGGGAGGCAGGGGAGCTGGCATCCATGGGGCACAAAGCTCACAGGATAGAGAAGTCAGAGATGGAGGAAGTCCATGGGAGCAGCTTGACTGCAGGCCATGGCACATGGATGTCACCCGGCAAGCATGGGGTCCCCGTGGAGGGAGGGAAGCCATTGTTGAACAGGTGAGACTGGTATGGAGAATGGGTTAGGGAAGAGCCAGACTGCAGTCAGGGAGTCCCGTTAGGAAGCTGTTGCAACAACACAGATGGGATCGTTGTGCTGGGCCACAGGGAGCCCCCGAGCATGGCCAGAGGGGCCTGGGAGACAGGAGCCAGAACTGGCAGAGGTGACCTGCCAGAGGTGGGCTATGTTAGTCAGCTTTTGGTTGCTGTGACCAAAATACCTGACAAGAACAGCTTAGAAGAGGAAAAGTTCATTATGGCTCATGGTTTCAGAGGTTCAGTCCATGGTTGATCGAGTCCATTCCTCTGAGCCCAGAACATTAAGGAGGAAGGATGTGGTGGCCGTGCGCTGCTCACCTCATGATGGCCAGGAAGCAGGGATGGGTGGGGACACAGGAAAGACACACCCTTCCAGGGCACACCCCCAGTGACCCACCTCCTCCAGCTATATTCCACCTGATTACAGGTGCCACCCAGTTAGTCCATTCAAATTAGGATGGTGGATTAGGTCACAGCTCTCTTAATCTAACCAGCTCCCCTCTGAACATCCTTGCATTAACACAGGAGCTTTTGGGGGATACTTTGTATCCAAACCCCAACATGGGCAATGGCAGGGGAGTGGGAATGGCAGCCCCCCGGGGTCTGAGGGAGGAAAGGGGTGAGAGATGGTGCCATTTACTAAAATGGTGAATGCAGGGGAGCAGACTGGAGGGACATGGCCAGTTTAATTGGGGACACGCTGAGTTTGCAGGGCATGAAGGACGTCCTGGTGGAGATGGCCAGGAGACAATTGGCTATTTGGGCCTGGAGTTCAAAGCCTAATCTGAAGAGTAAGGACAGGAGCCATCAGAATTTAGGACACTGGTGATGGAAGCCATAGGAGTGAACGAGGTACCCAGGGACAGTCCTTGAGGCAGCAACTCTCCATAAGACTTGCATTCGGAAATCACCAGGATGGCTTCTCCAGACTGCGATTCCTGGAAGAACCCTGGGGAATGAGATGGAGGGAAACACTGCTACTGAGGAGTAGGTGACTCAAGGTAGCAAGAAATTTGAGCGGACTGGTGAGAAGAAAAGAGGGTCAGGTTAAGCACAGAGAGCAAAGGGAGAAGGCCCATGAAGGGGGCCAAAAGGGAAGGCAGGTCTGCAGAGGAGCAGGAGAGTGGGTTGCTTCAGGTGCCAGGACGGAGCAGCAGCTCTCGACTGTGGCTATGCACCTGTGTCCGGGTGCAGTGGGGCCTTCTGTACTGTAGAGTCCTACAGGTGCCACCTCCGTGCAGAGTCGCCTGAGGAAGGGCACCAAGAGCAGATTGAAGTCAACAGAGGCAACAGATCTGGTATCGTAGAGACGGAAAGTGGGTCCTTCAGATTCCACTGCTCAGAAGGTCACTGGTAACTGTGAGAGAGGGAATTTTGGTGGTGGTGTGGGAGTGGAAGCCAGATTGCAGTAGGCTGAAATCTGAAGGGGAGGTGAGAAAGAAGACGACAAACATGGACCCCCTGCTGGAAAAGTTTGGGTGAGAGGCGGAAGCGAGAGCGCATCCCACTCAAAGGCCACCTTCCATCTCCCAGAGAGAGTTGGCAAGGAGGATTAAAAAAAATCTGGAGGCCGAGTGAGACATGCCATGGACCCTCAGAACGTGCCAAGGAGGCAAGCTGGGAAGCGGCAGGGGCCTAGCGCACTTGAAGCTGCCAAGTCTCAAAACCAAACCCCTCACACCTGCCTTCTGTCTACACACTCCAAACCCAGCCCACTGTCCTCACCACCTAAGTGATCTTTTTGAATCTCATATAAGACTGTGTTACTGCCCTGCCTGAAATCCTCCAAAGCTACTCTCCCCCATTCCTACCTCGCTTGGGGGAGCACTCGAGTTCCTGAACCCAGCGTCCGAACTCCTGCCTTCTCCTGCTTCCTTCTGCACATTCACTCCCCGCACCTCCCACCTACATCATACTTGCTCTACACCCAGGCGTCACCAGGGAGCCACCAGGAGTCCTTCATTGAACTGTGCTGTCCCACTGGCCTGTGCCTTTGGTGGAATCAAGGTCCTCATCTTGCTCCTCTCTGAATCACTAGCACCTGGCCATGGCTGAGCTCCCAGTGACTGCCAAGGACAACAGGGCTTCACCCCCCAAGTAAACCTGAAGTAAACGTTCCAAATCACGGAGTCCCTCACGCGCCTGCTGATCCACCCAGTGTGATCTGCTGGTTCTGCCCCCGCCCCTTCTCCCTAGCTGAACTAATAATTTTCGTTGATTGTCCTCCCGAGAGGCATCAAAGGCAGGCTCTGGACAACTGCGCCTTCATGTAGATGACACAGGTGTCTCCTAGCGAGCAGGGCAGGCGACTTTGGAGGAGGGTGTGGCGCGGTGGAAAGAGCACCTGGTTCCCTGTAAGTGGTTCCTTAGCTTCACTTTGGTTCAGGAGGGATTGTGGATGCTACCGCCTAAAAGTACTGAGGTGAGAATTGAGTAGGCTTCTGAGATGCTCATAAAGTAGCAGCTCA
>JAJEJO010000201.1:723720-737326 GCA_020662805.1 Glaucomys volans | reverse complement strand
CTCAGTGTCACGACACCAACAAACTTCCATTTGTTATTTCAAATGTCCACCCCCCCCCCCCCCCCCCCCCGCAGGAAATACCACTCTCCAAGTTCGTCGCGAACCGACAACTTCAGTCTGTCCCCGGCTCCTCCGGCACACTTAAGACGACTATAAGTGAAGCCCCGCCTCCCTAGCCTGTAAGTCACGCCCCCTTCCGTGCAAACCCGTGCGTCGTAGGTCCCTTCCACATGATTGACACTTGTCTACACCAATAACAAGTGAAATTCCTGTCAACGTCCGGTGAGGGGGCAGGACTTCCTTGCTGGTTGCTAAGACACTCTTGTTTGCTCCTTGACAACCCTGGCGGGGGTGCGCTGGCTACGGCCCCGGCTCCGGCCCCCGCGGGAGCAGGTGAGGCCCCGGGGCGCGGCGGGCAGCCAGGCGGGGAGGGCTGGCCTGGAGGGAGGGCGGGAGGCAACGCGGGGCGAACGAGGCCTCGCCCACCGCCGAGGCCCCACCTCAGTCTCCTGCCTGCTGTTCCCCAGCCCCAGGACCTCCCCCGCGCAACCCCACTTAGGGACCTGAGAGCTCGGTCGTGACAGATTGGCCATCCCGACTGTGCAGGCCGCCTCTTCCCCCACCCGACGCCCCGTCCAGCTTCCGGCTCGCGCAGCCTCTGTGATCTGACTCCCCCCAGCACCTCGATCCCCGCATCTTTCGCGAAGTAATCCCCCCTTCCGCGTCTGGGCTGATGGTTGCCTTCGCCTGGGCCCAAGACTGCTTGGCTTGGAGAGTTGGCAACTAATGGGACTCTGGACTGGTCATTACTCTTTTGGGGCCGCAATCTCCCCATCTGTAAATGAGAACTCGGTTTGAATGATCTCAAAAGGCCTCTTGGACTTGGCGTCCAAAGGATATTATTCTTCACCCCAACCGTAGGTTTCCCTGAGGTTGTTTTCTCCACGGGAGAAATGCAATGCAGAGAACTGGCAAACCTACTTTGGATTCCTACTTGCAGGACCCTTACAAGTTACCTGACCTCCCTGGGCACCAGTCTGTGCATATGTAAAACCAGCGGTGCCACAGGGCATCTCCTTTAGGATTCTGAGGATATGACTTGAATGACAGAGTCCGACCCAATGTAGATTCAGTATTTGTTTCCTTCCTTCATCTCTTTTTATCTTACTTCCCCACATTTTCCCCCTCGGGCAAATACTAACCAATTTCCAACAGCATCATCTGTCATTTCCTCAGTTGATTCTCAGATCCACATCTCCAGTTTTGGTCTTTTGTCTGTGCTTTGTGGTGAGGGATACTTATGAGGAGGCAGGAAGCAATTGATAGAGTGATGCACTTGTGGGATTCAGTGGTTTCCCTTCTGCCTCTGGCCATCCATGATTCAAACTAGATTCCTCCATTGGCACATCCTGTCAGCAACTTGAACTCAGTAGTTCTATGATCAAACTGGTCTGCTTTCCCATCCATCTGCTGGTTTCCCCCATCTCTGTCAGTGTCATCTTCCTCCTTCTGGGACATCAGCAGTCATTCTATTGTGTCCATTCCACTTGGGCAATTGTCCAGTTGTTTTGATCCAGCCATCCTCTCCATTCCTTAAGCCACCATCCTGGCTCAGGTCTTTAATGTCTGTCACCTGGGCTTCCTGACTGCTGTCACTATCTCCTCTCTCCAAAGATGAGATCAAAACCCACAACCCTGACACCACCCATCTAGGACACTCTAAAGGTCTTCCCATTCCACACACACACAAAATAGCCACACTTCGTAAGCCTGGGTTTTAGGATCTTTTACACTTCCCCAACCCAACCCCAGCCTTCCCATGCCCAGCCTTATTTCTTCCTTTTTGGCCAAATTCTATTCTTCAGCCAAATTGGACTGTTGGATTTCTCCAGAAAATGCTTTGAGCTTTCAACCTCAGTGCCACTGTTCACTCATCTCACTGCCTGGAAGGGCTTCTCACCTGCCCACCTGTTGGTACCTTTGAAGGCCTGACTTCCCGTGCTGCCACTGCCCCCACCCCCAAGCTTCTCTTGCTGTCTGCTCTTAGCCCCCTTCTCCCCCTCTGGAATTCTTCTCTTCCCTCTTCTCCACATCTGTCCGTGACACTTTCTGGAACCATGCACCATAACTCCCTGTGTGTGTGTGGGTCTGCTAGACTGTAAACTCCTTGAAGGCAGGGACTGTATCTTGCTTAAAGTAGTTAATGGAATCCCAGCTCCTCCATTAATCAGCTGGGTAGAGAATCTCTCCTTTTCTCAGACTGTGTGCTCATCAGTAGACTCGGAATAACAGTGCCTGCCTGATAGTTACTGAGGGGGTAAATGAGATCCTGTTGTAGAACGCCCCTCCTGGTACCTGGCTTAAGGTGAGTTTCCATAAACGTGATCAGATAGCTTTGCTAGGTGCTCTCCCTTCCAAGGGGCTAATGAAATATCATTTAATTACAATTTTCATATTTCTTGGATGTCTGCCATGTGGTCTTTGTGCTCTGGGACATCTAGAAGAGTCTAGATGAAGTCCCTCAGCCTCAGGGAATTGTCTGGACTCACCGGACTTGGCGAAGTCGTGATGGGTCGTGAGATGTCACTGGCAATTAGCAATTGTGAATGAGTTTTTAAGGAATAAATCAGTGCTGGCTGAGTCCAATTTCTTTCTGTGATAATGTCATTCTTAGTCCCTTGC
This sequence comes from Glaucomys volans, assembly GCA_020662805.1. Lineage (NCBI taxonomy): Eukaryota > Metazoa > Chordata > Mammalia > Rodentia > Sciuridae > Glaucomys > Glaucomys volans. The sequence goes on along the minus strand of JAJEJO010000201.1, from coordinate 734,644 downwards.
GTTGAAATCTGTTCCACCAAGTGGGAAAGACGAGGGGTGGGAGACCACGGAATTGCCGCCTGCTCGCAGCTGCTCTCACGCAGCGCTGATGGGGGCCATGACCGTGACTTTCTGTTAGACTTGTATCTTGACAAGAATGTTTGGGATTGCATCCAAATTTGGGTATGTCCACGAGGGAGTCCCACACCAGTCAGTGTCATTTATCACATGGCGTCAGACAGAGGTAGCGGTGGGACTGCCAATCTCTAGTAGGCGACAGATGTCTCTCCCTCCCCCGCCCGTCCCCCTCGCTTCCTTCCCTTAGCTGCTTCCTCCTCCCTCCCCGCGGCCTGAGGCACATGCAGTTTTCACTGGACCTCAGTAAAGTGAGAAAATTGAAGGACAGTGTTAGCAAAACAAAACAGAACAGCCTGTGTGCGTCTGAGAGTAGCCGCCTGAGAGTAGCCGTCTTTCCTTGACCTTTGCTCTGCAGTCATCTCCCTGGTACCTCTCCCTCTTGCTTTAGTAGGCGACGTGTTTACAGCTCTTACTTAGCAAAATGGAAGGCTGGCAACCCTGGGTTTGCCCCCACTCTGAGCTGGTCTGCGAACCCCAGACCCCTGGAAGCCCTGCCTTCCACCCTGACTTCATGGGTGGCTCTTCCTCCTTGGTTTGCTAGAAGGCAGAGCGCAGGCGTGTCAGGAAAAGGTGCATTTGACCAAGGTGTGTATGACCAAGGTGCGTATGTGTGCATCCCCAACGTGGCTGGGAGCAGGAGGCAGGCCTAGGCAGATGGCAGTGCTGGTGGCTGCCGATACCACAGTGACAAGGGAGAAAGCGCAGAAGTCAGAAAAGTAGATCTGGGCTCAGGTCCTGGCCCTCCCTTGCTGACTGCACACCTGGGGCCAGCCACAAACCTTCTAGCTCCAGGTGCTTCTGGGAGAGTTGGGCGCTCATACACCCCTCGCAGGTCACATGAGGTTGAAGGGAGACTGCGTGTGAAGGCACACTGTGACCACACCTGCCACCTGGGCCTGACTCAGGCGGCTGCGCCCAATCTCCTTGGGACTTTCCTCCTCCTGTACTAACACAGTGGTTTGCCCTCAATAGGCGATGTTGGTTTGTTGGACTGAATGTTTGGAAGCGTGAGTGGCTGTGAAGAAGGATATGGAAGGTTCCATGCCTGATCCTTACTGGGAGGGAGAGCCCCTTCTTATTCCTGATCCTGGCAGAGAGAACCAACCAAAGTCTGGCGCAGTGAGCAGTTGTCTGAAGCGGTACCGAGATGTGAGTGCAGTACTGCCCTTGGAGGCTGCTCTCGGAGTCACTAGGACACACTTGTGGCCTGTGGTCTCTCAGATGCCTAGGGGGCCTTAGCCGGTGGCAAGCTGTGATCTAAGGCCCAAGAAAGTTTCAGGCATTGAGCGACTGGGCTCCCCCACCCAGGGGCTGGCAGATCCATTGGGCTGTTTCCCAGAGTCCACTCATTCCTCCACCTGTCACACGGACGGGCCCTGACACCCCTATGTATTCTCCACAAATGCATCAGAAGAAAATTAAAAATGGTGACTGAGGTCACACCACAAAAGAATAAGGAAGAGCAAGACAGGCTTGGTGAGAGAGGGAGCCCTGTCTGTGCTTCTGGGCGAGGCTGAGAGAGGAGCCCCAGGAGCGGAAGGGTAAAGGGCAGCTGGAGAGAGCCAGATCGCCCTGGCTTTGTATGCCCCCTGGGGCATTTGCCCCCAGATGGCAAGGGTCGGGCTTCCAACGCCCAAACATCCACGTCCCGTGTCACAGACACATTTACATTGTTAAGAGGCCCTTTGCAGCCTGGCCAGACTTCTTCCAGGCACATGCTCATTCACGTGGGAGATGGGCAAGGTTGTCAGGACTCCAAGTCCCGCGATTGGGGTAGCACCCTTTCCGCAGGGTTCTGCAGTCACGGCTGAATGGCTGCAGCTCTACTGTAACAGTAGTGTCATCAAAAATCCTCGGGCCTTTCCAGATTTGGAAGCACATTATCTCCAACCACACCTTTCATCCTGGAACCTCCTCTCTCATATACTACGGAAGTATAGGTAGTATTAGGAAAAGCTATTGCAATAATCAATCACAGTCCTGAATGAACTGGGCTCACTGAAGTCGAGCCAGTCTTGGCCAGTGATAAGGTGGCGGTCATAGAGAAGTGGACGATAACAGTGCAGAGAGCCTTGACATTTCAGCACCTTCCCATGCGCACACGTGGGCTTGCATCAGCTTTCTGAACATGAGAAGATGGATTTAGTTTCCTGTTTCATAGAGCAGACCAAGGCCTAGGTTAAATTACTTGCCCAAGGCCAGAGAGCAGGGAAATGGGAAGAGCTCACTTCCCTTCCCAAGCGGCTTCAGACCTGTTCTGACTTGTGGTCCCTCCCGGAAGGGCCAGGCCTCACACTGTCCCCAGGGCTTTTCCCTCCTTTGTTCCTGAAGACTGGGCTTGGGCAGGCCTCTGAGGTCTCGCAGGTTTCGCAGGTTTCTCAGGATTCTCGAGGTGGAGCAGGGTGTGAGGAGCTGCCCAGACCCTGACCACCTGGGTTGGCATGCGCACAATGGCTGCCAAGCCCCTTCCTGGCTCCCGCCGGCCCCCCAGCTCCAGGGATGGACTGAATTGAAGTATTTAGGAGGAAGAAGCTGCAGCAGCTGCTTCCATGTTTTAAGTCATTCCCACTTGAGCTTCCCAGAGGTCAGCAAGCCAGAGCACCCTGGGACACTGTCACCTTCAGTGAGGCATCAGCCGCTGCCTTTGTCACACCTTGAGGACGGTGGAGGAGGGGCAATAACGTCGCCGTTCCTCCAGCTGGCAGGACAGGGCAGAACTGGAGAAGGGCCTTAACTTAATGAGCAAAGACAAATGATCCTCTGGATTTTGTGAAATAAGAAACCTGACCGGAAAGTACAATGAGATTGTGCCTGGGAACCCGCCAGCGCGCGCAGAGACAAACAAAACTGCTAATATCTGAGTGGCACGAGTGCCCAGAATTACGAGATAAGAGGAGCCATCTGTCCACTGGGACATCAGAAATACCAACGTGGTGGGGCAGTGGAGCTGGTGCCAGTCTTCCAGCCTCACCAGGAAAGCCCAGGGGGAGGCAGTGAGGGCTTCAAGAGCGACAGAGTCCAGCCCAGCCTGGAAAGCATGCTCCGGGAGCTGGGCTTGGCAGTGCAGGGGCACAGTCACATTAGAACACTGGACGTCGGAAGGGAAGATCAGAATTCACGTCACCCAAGTGGGTGACGGGGATCACCCAAGCCATATCTAGTGGCCAGGCCCACGAGCATGCTGTGAATGCCACCATGTGCAAAGCCAGGAGGCCCAAAGAGTAAAGCTACAGAGTGCCCACCCCAGGGCAGTGCCTGAGGCAGACCTGGCTCTGCTGCTCCCTGGCTGGGTAGCTGGGTGACCTCAGGCCAGCAGTGCGAGGCCTCCTGCCTCCATTCACCCAGGCCCTGACTTCTGGGTCATTATAGTGACGACCTGCATAAATGCACATGGAGCACTTGGAACAATGGATGAAACACAGCATGTCACCTGTGATTGGCACCCGGAACATTCTATCCCACCTGTTAGCCAGGCATGAGAGCATGCACCTCAGGAGGCTGAGCTGCACAGGAGGCCCCTTGAGCCCAGGAGTCTGGGGCTAATGTGGGCAAGAAAGTGAGGCCCCATCTTAAAAATATGTTTTAAATAAAATGTTTATACCTGTGAGTTACTATGCCAGGCATCTCTGAGTTCAGTAGCAGTGCTGTAAAAGTCAATTTATTTGGGAAAGTGAGAAATGCGGGAATAATATTATTTGGCTGGATTCATTCAATACAGATTATTAAAGAAGTTTCATCATCGTAGTGATTCGTAGTCACACGTCAGTACTGCTTCTGAGATTAAAAAGCCCTTTAAATTCCAGGAGACATTGATATAGGACGAAAGGAAAACCTGGACGCCCCTGGGCTCCAGTCCCTCGGGACCCAGGCACATCTCTAGGAAAAGCCCCTTCCGCTATTGATCACTGACGTCTGTGGGGGGACCCTCATGCATGTTGTACAACTTCCCTGTCATACCCAGTCTCTCCCTGATCCCCTGGGAAACAGACAGCAAGGGACATGTACCTGCCACGTGCCGGCACCCTGCCTGTTGCTCTGTGTGCCTGGCCTCACCGAGGTCTCACTGTGGCCTGTGTGACAGCTGCGACTGTCCCTGGGTTGCTGAAGGGGAATCTGAGGCCCAGGCTATTCTCTTGGTCAGTGGCAAAACCAGCACCAGCACCCAGTCTGCCCAGTTCTGGGCCAGCCAGAGAGGACCCAGTGACCTGAGAGGGAGCAGCCAGGGACAGCCGTGGAGCCTGGTGTGACAAGGAGGGTGCTGCATGGTGCTGTTCCCCTTCCCCTACAGATCAGGGTCCTTCAGAGAGGACCCCCCACTTGGCAGTACACCCAGATTGCCAGTGGTCACCTGAACACTCAACCTCCTGCCCACGTCTGCTGGGAAGTGAAGCCAATGTGTCGTGGGCACACGGAGAAGCCACATTTGTTGATTGCTAGCTCGAGGCTCCATCCCGGGCCTGGCCCGCAGTCAGAGTCTGCCTTGACAATGACAGTGTGTTCTCACAGCATCTCCAGTTGACTCACCCTCCGTCTGCAGACTGCTGGCCATTTGGGAAAGGATGCGGGGGAGTTAAGATGGGGAGGTGTCAAATTGTTACTGAGACATTTCTAATTTGTGATGTGTGGTTCTAAAGCCAACTCTTTTCTCCTGGTTTTCCTGTTTTCTGCAGCTCCCCTTGGGGAAAGGCATTTTCTGCTCCCACCAAGTTGGCAGGGCCGCTTCCTGAGTCTCCTGGGTGCCTCCTTCATTGCCAGTGCAGCACCTACTGAAAGCCCCAGTCTCTCCTCTGGGGAAGGATCATGGGAGAAACTGAGGGGAAGAAGGATGAGGCTGACTATAAGCGCCTGCAGACCTTCCCTCTGGTCAGGGTAAGCCCTGGGCAGGGAGACAGCAGCCCCAGGGCCTGTGCAGCCTGGGGAGAGGTGGGTGGCGCTCGTCCCCTGCAGGATGGCAGTTCGAGGAGGGCTCTGCTGGCTCAGCTCTGAACATCTAGCGGCAACAGTGATTCATCCTTTCATTCATTCATTCATTTGCCAAGTATATATTTAGGCCTCCTGCCGTATGCCGGACATGGTTCTGGGCACTGTGGAGAGGGTGGTGGATGAGACAGATGTCCCTGGCCCACGTGAAAGGAGTGTTTAAAGGACACGGGTGCAGACAGTAAGTGCTACCAAGAACAGAACAGGTGTGTGGGGACAGCAGGCAGAGGCCAGCCTTTTTGGAGAAGCTGTTCAGATCAGAGACCAGAATGGAGGCAGGGAGTGGGCCTCGCAAAGTCACAGGGAGGACATTCCCAGCAGAGAGACAGGCACAGGAAGCCAAGGTGGGATGAGCTTGGCACCTGGAGCAGCAGAGGAAAGCTGGCAGGGGCGGGCAGGACACGAGGGTCAGGGTATTGGTGGGGCAGACTGGACAGGCCTGACTGGTGGCTGCAGGGAAGTCAGCGGCTAGGAATGTGGGTGTGTCCTGAGGTCAGGGGACCAGTAGAGGCCCTAAGCAGGGCATGTTTTCAGGATGATTGGAGCTGTTGTGAAGAGATGGACTTGGGACCCCAGAGTGGCAGTGAGGCCCGGAGGGAGGCCTGGAGGGAGGCGTGGAGGCAGCAGGGCTCATGGGGGATGATCCCGTGTGAGGGGAGGAGGGTTGAGGATGGTTTCCAGAGTGACCAGGAAGGGAAGATGCAGGAAGGTTCGTGGGGAAAATCAGAAGTGATTTTGCAGACATCTAAATGAGGTTGTCAAGGGGCAGTTGGACATGGGAATCCAGAGCCCAGGGAAGACAGTGCTGAGGACGAAGATGCGGAAACCCTCCCCTGTGTAGAGGACACAGGGACCAAGTCCCTCCAGGACAGGGTGGGCACGGCCAGGACTTCCAGTAGAAAGAGAGGCCGAGAGGCAGGGGACCAGGAGCCCTCGGGGCGGCCAGGCTGTGCCTTCTGGCTCTGGGAAGGTCTCGTCATAGGCCACGTCCACCTCCTGCCCCCAGGCCCAGGCTGCCCTTCTGCCCTTGTCTGTGGCTGGACATGGCACCTTGCAGGGAACCTGGGCCCCAGAGCCCTGCGCTCTGCTCTGTGCCACCCGCCTTTTGCCTCAGCTGTAGGCCAGTCATGAGTTGAGTCCCCTGCCCAAGGCTGTGCCAGGGAAGCCACCTGGTGTCTGAGCCTTTAGCACCGGACAGAGTGGCCAGCCAGGGAGGCCAGGCCATGGGCTAAGTAAGTCTCTCTGTTTGTCACCCTGCCCTGTCTCTAGCACTCGGACATGCCAGAGGAGATGCGAGTGGAGACCATGGAGCTATGTGTCACAGCCTGTGAGAAATTCTCCAACAACAACGAGGTACTGCCATCAGTGCAGGTGGCCCTCGAGCCTTTGCTGACCCCAGACCCCTGTGCCAGCCCCGAAGGGTCCTGCTGGGACTCGGCCCACGCTCCCTTGGATTCAGACTGGAGGCCAGGGAGAGGAGGCTGGTGCTGATGAGGGCGCCAAGGGTCATGCCAGCCTAGAGGGGTGAAGCCAGAGGGTCTCTGCAGCCCTGCCTGGGACCCCTCAGGTGGGCCGCTGGCACGGGCAGCCTCTCAGGCTCCATCTCAGTGGTGAGCAGAGGTCTGCCCAGGCATCCTCCATGCATCCATTCATCTACCAGAGGGAGTGAAGGGCCATCTCCATGCCAGGGACTGTCCCTGTGGCTGGGCTGTGGCCAGTGGTGGTGGGAAGGTGGTGTCCCACAGTGGTGGGGAGGCAGACCCTGGCCACCCTGGCTTTGGTCAGCCAGGCCAAGTTCAGATCCCATCTCTCTCCCTTCCCGCCTCCATTGTCTCCGACAAGCCATTTCTCATCTCTGAGCCCAGCAGCCTGGTCTGGGAATCTGGGATGGTGACCACGGCTCCTTACCGGCCAGTCTTGGTTTATTTACTGAGCTGATGGGACATTTTGCTTGGCATGCACCTGGCACGGTGGCGGGTACCCGGGAACACAGCAGATGCCTGAGCTGGGTGCTCTGCCCCTCGCTAGACCTCGTCTTCATGCTGGGAGAAGCTTCTGGAGATGGCCAGCCCTGGGCGTGGTGGGCTGCCGCCACGGCTGGGACCAGCAGTATGGCCTCTCCCTGGAGCCCGAGAGGGCAGAGCCTTTCCCCTGGGCCCTTGCGGGACGGTGGCAGTGCCTCACAGCCTGCAGACTGCTCTTGTGTCTGCCATTCCATTTGGTCCCCAGAACAGGTTTGTGCCAGTTCACAGTGAGGACTTGGTGACCTGGCCCAGGAGCCCAGCACCGAGCACCAAGCACAGAGCCAGGTGCAGACAGGGCGCCCTCAGGCCTGTGCTCCTGCCACCGTCTTTGCCCTTTCTTCCTGGCTGGTGAGGGAGGCTGCTTCCCAGGGCTGTGTCACAGCCCCGGCAGGAGGTGGCTGCGGGAGGCCCTGTTTGGAGGTCCCGTGAGCAACAGAGGGCGCAGTAGGCTGTCCTCCACCCGGACCTCCGGGCCGGCTCTCCTTCCTGGAGAGGAGCCGGTCCCTGCCCCTCGCTGCCGCTCACGAGCACACTCTCCTTTCCAGAGCGCCGCCAAGATGATCAAGGAGACCATGGACAAGAAGTTCGGCTCCTCCTGGCACGTGGTGATCGGCGAGGGCTTTGGGTTTGAGATCACTCACGAGGTGAAGAACCTCCTCTACCTGTACTTCGGGGGCACGCTGGCCGTGTGTGTCTGGAAGTGCTCCTGACACTCTGTCCCCTGCGGGGCCTTTTCCTGCCTCTCCTCTGGGATGGGGAGCAGCTCCAGGCAGGTCCTGGCTTTTCCGAGGAGTTTGGGGTCTTTTATTTTTGTCCTTGTGTACCAGTTCCTTGAGCCATGCCCAGTGTGTGAATTTGTTGACGTCACCACTCTCGGGCTCTCGGCCAGCTCCCTCTGGGTCCCGAGCTGCGGATGGGGCTGAGACAGCCATCTCCCCATAGGGGAGGGTAGCTGTCCTCAGCATCCCTGAGCCCCACTGCCCTTCCACCCCTGTACTGCTGGGAAATGTCCACTGGCTTTGTCATTAGTGGCCATATGGAAGTGGCCCTAAGAGGGAGCCTCTCCTCTCAAGGGACACGGGCAGCTTCTCTCCTGTCCTCTGGGAAGTGGTGACCCCCCAAAGCCCCTTCCCCTGCTGGACCCCAGGTGCACGAACCACCCCCTCCCATTGGACCTGCACTTCCGGCCAGCCTTGGCGCGAGGACCAGGCAGCCCTCCTCAGCCTGCCTCCCCTCCCTGCCCCAGGCCGCATGAACCTATATGCTGCCTCCACCAACCAACCGCGCAGTCGCAGTGGAAAGCCGGGGGCAGGGCTGTGAGCTGCTCCCCAGCAGTTCTCGAGGTGTCACCGAGCCTCCGGTGAGACGCCTGGGCCAGGAGTGCTCTCACCGCAAGGCCCGCTTCAGCAGGGAACCTGGCCTGCCAGTGACCTATCATCAGGGACCGCATGCTGATTTGTACTTCTTATCTCTGCCGGGTTTTCTATATTCTTTTTGAGTGTGGGGAGAAGGGTTTAGTAGAAGGAGGAATCATATTTTACACAGCGGTCTTATTTATATGGATGTCTTGGTTTTTACAATTAAAATGACCAAAAAACCAACCTTGATCTTCAGCATCTTGAGGTTAGACGGGATCAGTGTCTTCAGGGACCATGCGGAGGTCCCGGGCCTAGAGAAGGGTCTGGCTAAATGCTAAGCCCTGCACCACACATGGCCCGCCCTCCTACCAACACCTCACAGTCAGGGGCGAATGCTGGTGGACGGAGCCAGACCCAGAGGCTTGGTGAGACCTCCGGCCCCACATAACGGAGCTCAGGTCAAGAGAGGCTTATTCAAAAGCTGCTGGGTGCCAGGCCCCAGGAGCTGGGGCTGCAAAGATGGAGACCTCTGGCAGGCTGAGGCCTGAGCCCACCCCGGAAGGAAGTGGCATTCTGCCAGGGGTGAGGGCTGCAGCGCGTGTGGGACGGCAGGAGTTAACTCACAGAGAAGAAGTGCCCGGGATGGGGAGCCACATTTCAGGGCCAGGAAGCCCTTCAGCCCCCAAGCCGGCCCTGGAACCCGAGTCGCAGAAAGAACGCCAGGCCTGGCACAGCTGGAGCGGCCTCTTCCTGTGCCCATGGCGCAGCCGGCACAGGCCTGGAGCCTGGGCCTTGGCCGGGTCCTGCCCTTCTCAGGCCACGAGTCCAGTTGTAGCAAGGTTTGTCAACTGACCTGCCGGCTGGCATCCCAAGGAAGACCAGTGGAGCGAGGGGCCTTGCGTCTGTGCTGGATCCTGAGCTGAGGGCACAGGTCAGAAGGAGAGGGAAGGAGGCGCGAGAGTCGCTGCCCGAGGCCAACCCTCTGGCCGGCCGGGGGCCTGAGGATCTGACCTTAGCCGTCCTGGCCCTCCTGCACCCTGGACCCCAGCAGTTCACTGGCAGGGGGATCCCTGTGCCACACCAGGTGCTGCTGGAGAGATTGGCACGCGTGCAGATGGCGATGGAGGAGCGAGGTGAGGGTGGTGCAGGAGGTGGAAAGGGGGTGCAACCTGGAATAGCCCACTGATCAGCCGCCTGCCGTGCATCTGTTCTGGCCTCTAATCTGCTCGTGCGGAGCCCACGAGTGAGGCGGGCCCAGCCTCTGCGGGGATGGGGGTGCCCCCATGAGTGTAGACGCAGGCTCCCCAGGGCTGGCTGGGGGTCAGCCCTGTTCCTTGGAGCCTCCATGCCTCAGCCGCAGTCTGCGGAGTGGAATGGGAGGCAGGTTGCCGGAGTCTTCAGACCCCCCAGGGGGCGCTCACTGCTGGCCGCTCTGCTGCCTCTGTACATGGGGTGCTGACGGCTCACCAGATGGGGCTTGTGCAGGGCCCCACCCTTGGGCACAGGACAGTGGGGCCAGTGGCAACAAGCACCCCTCACCCTGCTCACATCTGTCTGCAGACCCTCCTGCTCCCACGTGGCATGGTCACCGTGGTTTCAAGTGACCAGGGACACGGTAGCTGTGTTTCCCAGGGGGGCCTGTGACAGCCCTGATCACCCCGGCCTTCCCCTGCAGGGTTGCTGGCAGAAGAGAGGGACAGAACCACAAAGAAAGCAGCCATCTTGCTGGTGGTGGCCCACAGTCCAGCGTGGGAAGGGAGCTAGGGACAGAGGAGCAGCGCACAGCCACTCGGGAGATCGAGGCAGGAGGATGGCGAGTCTGAAGCCAGCCTGGGCAACTTAGTGAGACCCTTCTCAAAATAAATCAATAGGAAAGGTCTGGGATGGGGGCAGTGTGCCTGCGGGGTGGGGGAGCACCCTGAGGCAACTTGCTAGCAGGGAGAAGTGGGGTTCAGGGAGTCCTGGGTCCAGAGAAGGGAGCGAGCTGCTCATTAGAGGTCTGGGGAAGGTATCCCCGAGAAGGTGGCATTGAAGGAGGTCTTGGCATTTCCAGGGGCAGGGACGAGCCAGGGAGGGTCCTCACTGTTGGAGGGGGAGGGGCTGAGGTGGAGGGGCTCACCTGGGAGGCTGGAGGAGGGAGGCCTGGGGTCCAGCTAGGCGGTGCCTCCAGCCCACTGCCCCTCCCCGAGCATGCCGCTCTCCTGGGTCTGCTGAGCATCTCTCATTTAGGGTGACCCCCCACTCCACCCGCAGCCTCCACTCTGACCCTGGCATCGGTGGCCTGGGACCTGCAGCGCCTCTCCATCACCATCTGTGGCGTGGGGAGCAGTGGCTCACCATGGACGCCATGGTCCCCTCCTGAGCCCAGCCTGAGTCTGAGGGAGGACTGCGTGCTGGCCCTGACCCACAGGATCTGCCTGGGAGGGAGGTGATCCTGATCCTGAC
>JAJEJO010000201.1:610940-714970 GCA_020662805.1 Glaucomys volans | reverse complement strand
GCTGGGGATGTGGCTCAGTGGCCGAGTGCCCCTGGGTTCAATCCCCTCACATCACACTAGCCCGGGTTGAGCCCACCTGTGCAGCTCATGAGCACCCAGCAGGGTAGGCTCAGCCGGCCATGCTCAGACTCTCAAAGGTCCCCAACCCTCCATCCCATGCCCCCCTCCACACAAGCCCTCCCAACCTCTGGTGGATTTTGATGTCTGCCAGGCTAGTTTGGCTGACACTCCAGTAACAAGTTCTCCATCCTGGTCCCCTGGAGCAGGTGAGCTGCCCCCACCCTTGCCAAGAGACCCCAGGAATCAGGGTAGGGGCCCCCAACCCTGGTACATCCCAACCCTGAGATCCCCGTTACAGCTTCAAAACATCTCTGTCCAAGTCTGCAAATCTTCTGCGCTGGACAAGTGCAGGCCCTGCCTCAGGAGGCTCAGGCTGGCGGGGAGAGGCCTGTCCACCACCACCATCCATAGCGAGGGGCCACACGTGGCAGGGACGTGGGAGCTCAGGGAGGGGGTCTTGGACCCGTCCTTCCCAGGCATTGCCTGGGGTGCAGGAGAGAGGGGAGGAAGCTCAGCCTGGGTGGCCGGGTGGGGTGGGGGGCTGTGTGAACCCAGGCTCCTTGGCCTGAGCAGCTGCGGGTGTCTGAGGAAGGTCGGCCGCCCAGGTTCCATGAGGACTCAGTTTATAGCGATGCTCTGGCTCCGACGCATTGAAGTGAAGAGCACAATCGGCATGGGAACGGGGCCCGTGGGGACACCAGTGGAATCACACAGCATGTGCCTCATTCCCCCGGCAACCACCTGTGACGATACAGAAAGTGCTGTCCCCTGGGGATGCTCAGAGGACTTGGTGCCCAGGGTTTATGCTGAGGGCCAGTCACGTGGGCTCCTCTGCCGGGCACTGCCAAGCTCCACGCTGTTTTTGCACACAGTTGGGCTGGGTGAGCTGGTCTTAGGGGACGGGGGACCCTCCTGAAATCCAGCTCCCAATGCCGGCCTTGCAAGCAGCCCTTGGGCTGGACCTGCTGGTTCACTCTTACTGCACGGGTGGAGGGTGGCTGGGCTGGGAAGGCCACGAGGCTGGAAGGGCAGATGAAGGCCTTGTAGGCCATGAACTTGGTCATGGGGTGATGGGGCCAAGGACAGCTGGAAGCAGGTGACTAGATCCTGCCTGTGCTTAAGGAAGATCCCGTGGCAGTTCTGTGGGGCTGGGGGCAGGAAGACGCAGGTGCTGAGGAAGAGTGTCTCAGGAAGAGACCACCCTGCACTGAGGGTCCCACCAGAAGTTGTTTAAGCCTGGGGAGGGAGACAGAGGGAATCCAGGGCCAAGGAGTGTATCCTGGGAGGAAGGTTGGGCTGGGGTAGGGACAAGCACCTGGAGCTGAAGGGAGCTGGGAGCAGGGGCGGTGGAGGCTGCGGGGGAGGCCAGAGGCCTGGATTAATTATCAGAAAATAACCTCAGCCACCCTGGCGCTGGAGCACAGCTGCCTGGCCTCCAAGGGAGAGGACACAGAGGAGAGAAGTTGGGGGGAGCAGGGGAGCAGGTAAGGAGGAGAATGCAGACAGGTGCTGCTGAACCCCAGAGCCCAGGAGCAGAGGGGACTGGGAGCAGAGTCCCTTGGCCAGGTGCCAGGGCAGCCCCATAGGCATCCAGCTGGAGGTGAGGGGAAGGGGCACCCACCCCTGCCCTCCGGCCCCCTCCAACAGGCAGCTCTGGCGGGTCACACTGCCTGAGTCATGCAGGGGAGCCTCCAGCCCTGGAGGCCCTAGAGACCCTGGGCTGGCAGCTGCCCGCCTGCTGGATGCGATGACAGGGGCAGGGAAGGGACGGGCCCCTCAGGTTCTGGCCGGGCGCTCCGCAGACTCGGAAGGCCGCAGAGGGCCACATCTAGTCTCTGAAGCCCTGCCCTGTCCTCCCCACTTGTGTGGCACTAAAGTTAGCCACTCAGCCTCCCATCACCTGAAGACTGGCTGGCAAGAAGCACTGTCCCTAAGGAAACGGGCAGTGGGAGAGGAACAAAGGAGGACTGAGCCAACTGGGGTCCCAGAGCAAGACACCTTCGGCAACCAGGCACAGTGGTGCACCCCTGTGATCCCTGGGACTTGGCAGACTGAGGCAGGAGAATTGCAAGTTCAAGGCCAGCCTGAGCAACTTAGCAAGACCCTGTCTCAAAATAAAAAATAATAAAGGGCTGGGGGCGTAGCTCAGTGGGAGGCTGCCCCTGGGTTTAATCCCCAGCACCATCAAAATTTTTAAAAGGATGCCCTCAGCCAAGGTCAAGGGCCCAGAGCTGTGCAGCCTGTGAGGACTCAGCCTTCCTCCTGTGCTGACCACGGTGCTCAGGGCGGGTCCCTCTAATGCTCATGACCGCCTGGGAAGCATGCCAGCCATACCCCAATAACTGCTGCTGCTAGAGTCAAGAATCATCATCTCCGCCTGGCCTCCTCATCTGTCCCCACAGCCACCTTGTAGGGAAGGGAAGGGGGACGATTACTCTTCCCTTTCTGCAGGTGGGAAACTAAGGCTGAGTGAGGAGTGTGCTGCAACCCCAGAGGACCAGGTGGACGAGGGATGGGAGGTTGCACTGGGGCTCAGGGTGCCTGGGATTGCCCAGGCCTTCCAGGGCTGCCCAGAACCAGAGGTGAAGGCTCCAGATGGAGGGTGGCTGCCTCCAAGCAGCGGTCCAGGTCCATCTGGCAGATGCCCATGAGCTTGGCACGCTTCATGTTGCTCCCGTCTATTCTTCTAGCCCTTAGGTCGTCTTCTCTGGGAGCTTGTCTGACTCCCTGAGTCTGGTAGGACAGTCACACCAGATCAACGCTCCATTGAACATTGAGGAATTCTGCCAGGGCCCATGAATTTTGAGGGACCCATGAAAATGTTGTAATTATTATTCATCAGAAGGAACAAATGAATAGAATCAGGCCTGAATTATGTTTACCTTTATCCTAACTCAGCTGCAAACTATAATTTTTAATATCCTTTGTGGTAGGAGGAAAACTTTTTAAAAACAATCTCGTGCCATGAAATCATACAGAGGCCCTGGTGACAAGGAAACTTAGGGCCCTGCATCCCTCCTGGGGCCGGCGTCTTGCTGGGCTGTAATGATCCACTCACTTGACCACCCTCTGCACCGGCCGTGGCCCCTGCCGCACATTGTGGGAACAGGCGCACAGTAAGCATTTGCTGAAAACGAGAGAGGGTGCTTATAAAAACATAGCACCCACAGAGCACCGACCTGGGTCCAGCTCCAAGCTCCGGGGAAGCCACATGTTAATGTCCCCATTTCATAGATGAGGACACCAAGGCTACGAAGGGTTAAATAACCTGCCGAGTTGCTGCTCACCAGGACAGTCTGAGTCTCAAACCTGCTCTCTCAACCCCTAGCCCAGCAATGTCCCCAGAGAAGTGGAGGCACTGGCAAATGTGTCAAGAGGCTGAGAGTTTCCAGGAGGGGTGGCCTCCCACAGGGACATGGGGCAAGTCCTGCCGTGTCAGCCCCTGAGTTCTGACCCATGACGCACTCACAGGCCCCGGCCCTCTCCGCCTTTCTCTTGACGGCTCAGCCCACCCAGGCCGTTCTTCCACGTGGCAGGCCAAGCAGAGCCAGGCGCTGTGCTGGGGTGAAGCAGGGTGAGTGATAAGCAGCGCATACTTACTGAGCCCGAGGCAGTCGAGTCCCCATGACACCCTTTGGGTCTACGGACAAGTACTCTTCCCTCCTCTCTGCCCACTGTGGTACCGGGGATTGACGTCAGGGATTTTCCACACCGAGCTACATCCTCAGCCCTTTTGTTTTTTTATTTCGAGACAGGGGTTCACTAAGTTGCCGAGGCTAGCCTCAAACTTGCAATCCTCCTGCCTCAGCCTCCTGAGTTCCTGGGACTGCATCACCTGACACATGGACATGTACTCTCCCCATCCCAGGAGCCAGCTGGTGGGGACCTGAGGCAGATGTCCATGTGGGATCAAACACTGGAGCTGTTGCTTTGCCTGGGACTTGGGCGAGGAAGCCTCAGGGGAGAGGAGACATGGGAGCTGGTCCCTGAATGGTTAGCAGGAGGTCATCAAGCAGAGAAATAGAGAAAAAAGATGCACATCATGATCAAGGGCTCCGCAGCGGGAGAGGGCACGGTGAGGCCCTAGGAGGGAAGCGAGGATTCCTGTGGGAGGCCGGCACCTGAAGCCACCTGGAGGCCACACCAGGAGTCAAGCGATTGAAGGTTGGGGAGCGGCACACTGTGGAGCATTTAATAGAAGCAGGCACTATAATCGACCTGGGGGCGTGGCGGTGACAAAGGCACAGTCATCCTCGAGTCTGGGCCCATCTATGTGCACCTGTGGTCACAGACCCACATTCTGTCTGGAACACCAGCTGGCCCACCTGTAACCTGGATGCCAGGCCTGTCCCTCCTGGAGTCGGACTTCCTCCATAAAACACGTTTAACTGAGCTTGCCTCCTGGTGACCGGACTCTTTGAGTCTCTGGATGAAAGAGTCTGTAAATACGGAGCCTCTAGCTGGACTGGCCCGACGAGAGGAGCAAGGCCACATCAGATCCTGGGGAGGCAGAGGAACAGCCCCTGGGAGTTGGGGGCCACAAGCTCCTCTGAGGTTACCTCCCACGGACAGCTGCCAAACGTGTTCCTGCAGCCAAGAAGCCCGACATGAAAGTCCCCACCCCCGCCAAGTTCTGCCTGTGATGGTTAAATGACAGACGCCAACACCCTGGCTACTGACTCGCTGACAGCGGGAGGGGGAGGCGTAGGTGACTTTGGTTGCAGGAGGTGGCTGGAGACTCACGTGCATGCCAAGCACCTACTGTGGGCCTGTCGTGTGTCCACAGGGGAGGCAGAAGGGACACTGCCACATGGGGTGTACAGAGAATCCACTTGACCTTGACTGTGGGTCCAGGACAGACCTGGAGCCTCACCTCCCTCTTCCCACCCAAGAGCATGGGTCGGTGGGCAGTAATTGGAGGTCTGTGTTCCTTTCCTCACTTGACCTCACACACGAGCAAATGCAGGCCAGAGAATCTTGCTGACTTGGCCATAATCACAGAGCCAACCGGTGTGGCAGAGAGCACAGCTGCAATTATTAGTTGCATTTTATGAATAAGGAAAATGGCTCAGAGAGGTTAAGTACTCTCTGGGGGTCACAGGTGAGCAGGTGGCGCCCTTGGCCCAGATCAGGGCGCATGCTCCTTGTCCTCACGTGCATTCACCAGCCTCCACCAGGGCAGGACCTCCTTGCAGCTCTCACCATGTGCCAGGACCCTCCCTCTCTCCTGACCATCCCCGCTGACCCCCCCATCAACTTCCTGCTGGACGCTCAGCCCTGCCACCCCCGCCCCCTCTGGCCCCTCTCTCTCCTCCTCCGCACACTTGGCCTCTCTTCCCTTCAGGCTCTTCTCTCTGCCCCACTGTCTGCTTCACACTGTCCTCGCAGGGGCCCAGGGGTGCTTGGGTGGGCCCAGAGCAGACAGTGGCTGGGGAAGGAGCAATCTGAGCCCACTGAGTCCCCAGGTCAGGCCAACCTTTCTCCTGAGCACAGCAGGCATGGCACCTGTACTTTGGAGGCCGTGACATGTTTTCATCTTGATTTCTTATCCATCAGGAGAGTCAAACATGGCCCACGCCTATAATCCCAGCAACCTGGGAGCCTGAGTCAGGACGACCTCAACTGAGCGAGACCCTATCTCAAAACAAACAAAGTTTTTCACAAGAACACAAATCTACTTTAATTTACTTCTCATTAATTTAAATCCCTGAGGGTACAGCATCACACGGACTCTGCCTCCATGGCCTTCTCTTCCCCTTTGGCTTGTTTTGGCTGTTTCCATGACGAGTCAACTTTCCCCAGATTACTCTGGTTTTGCTTGGCTTGCCGCCAGGAGTCGCTATGTTGTTTTTCTGCTTTGTACAAAGAGCACATCTGGGCCCAGGTAGAATCAGTTCCATCTCTGACATCAACACCTCAGCTTTTAAGTTGGCTCCAGAGACCCCACGGGTGGCCCGCAAACTCGGCCTCTGCACCTCAACCTTCACGCATGGCTGCTTCCAAAAGTCCTGTTCCCAGCCACTTCCACAGGCTCAAAACAGAATTTTAAAAATGGGCTGGGGATGTAGTTCAGTGGCAGAGCACTGGCCTAGCATGCACGAGGCCCTGGGTCCAATCCCTAGTTTCAAAAAAAGGAGAAATATTAAATATAACGGCTGTTTAGTAATAGATCAAGTTTAGATTATAACCATCTTTATAACAATGAAGCTTTTTCGATTGAGTTTTTGGTGCTGAGCTGGAACCCGAGGTCTGGTGTGTGCCAAACACTCCCTCTGAGACCAAGCTACACCCCAGCCCCTAATTTTGTCTTTTTGCTCTTTTGGGTTTTGTTTGTTCATTTTGTCTCAGTGAAGGAAGGGGCACCTTTCTGGCACTGTGCCAGGCAGCCAGGCAAGTCACAACGTGTTCTGCTCTGATGACCGTGGTTGTCACTTAACTCCCTGCTCCAGCTGGAGCCCAGCTGCCCCCTCCCCACCCCAACTTATGGAACCACGAGGAGAGAGAAAGGGAGCAAGAAAAGAGCAAGTGGGAGAGAAAGAGGGTGGCAGGGGAAGAGCTGGAAAGGAAGAGCCACTGAGTGTGCAGAAGAGGGAAAGTAAGAGACTGGAGGGGTGGGGAGGCCAGGAGGTGGGCCTCCTGCAGGAAGCCCAGTGCTGGTGTCAGTAAGGATGGGAGGACGGGGAAGGTCCCAGAACAATCCTGAGAGTCTTGAATGCCAAGGCCACGAATTTTCCAAGGGCCCTTTTTCTCCTGCAGGTGCTGTAACAAATCACCACAAACTTGGTGACTTTAAGCAATAGAAATGTATTCTCTCACAATTCTAGAGACCAGAAATCTAAAATGACTAGCACTGGGTCATAACAATGTGACCTCTTCTCTGTGTGTCTATGAAAGGATGCTTATAATTACATTAGGGCCCGCCCTGATCATCCAGGATAATCTCTCCCTTCAAACCTTAATCGCATCTGCAAAGACTTTCCATTCAGGTGACAGTCACAGATTCCAGGATTAGTACCTGATAATCTGTGGGGACTACTATCCCACCTATCCTGGGTCCACAGAGGCAACAGTTTCAGAGGCCTGTGGCCTGAGCCTTGCATTCACAAACCAGCACATTCTGGGAGGGGTTCACTCTGCCCAGACCCTCAGAGCAGAGAGTGACTTCTGCAATGGAGGCGTGGGAATATGGAGACTCCACTGGAATTGACAAGGAAAGCACTGGGGACCACCTTGGTGACCTGGAGTCGAGAGGGCCCCTCCCCTACTTGGATGCCACCCCTAATCTGCCTGAGCTCTCAGTTTGCTCCGCTGTTCAGTATATAATCAGATGGGGCCAACCCCGGTCCTCAGCAGGCTCCAGGAGCAAAACTGGCCGTCACCGTTGTCCTAAGATACCTTGAGGGCAGAGGACACCTCCCTTTTCAGGTGGGACAAGGGAAGCCCAGAAAGAGAGGCTGCATTTGTCCAGAGTTGGGCTGGAGCCAACTCAGCAAGAGGGCCTCACAATTTCATCAACCCCCATCCCAGCACCTTCCTGTCCCAGCAGCCACAATTTGTCATTTGTCTTCTTTCCCCTCTGCACTTTAATAAAAGTGAACTAGCACTCGGTTTTATCTTCTCTTAGAAGAGCTTGTACAGAAAGTGTCTGTCCCTTGCTGTCCACCTGTGGCGTCTGTACAGCTGGCAGGTGGGAGCCAACGAAAGACCCCTGGAATCAGGGGGCATTGTTGCTCATTCGTCTCCAGCACTCACTCCAGGCTGGAGAAAGGCAGAACAGGAAACCAGCTCTGCCCTCCGTGGCACCGACTGTGGCAAGTTCCTTCCTTAAAACAGAAAAGCCGCTGTGAAACTCTGGGGCTCTGAAAGATGGGGAGCCTCCTGCTAGGCTTGGAATCCTAAAGCCAACACTGAAATGGAAAAACAAAACAGTACAGGGGGCTTGGATGTGCAGAGATCTTCTAATCTCAAATTTGCCTCTTCCTGTGTGGTTCTATGCAAGAAACTCGGTACGTCTATTAACCTATTTCCTTGTCTTTAAAATGGGTGTAGAAATCGCTGGCGGAGACGGCAATTACACAAGTGCCGGCCATTCAGCCAACCTTCCCTGAGGATCTTCATGCAAAGCTCAGTTACTCTGAGGTAACTGAACGCTACCCCTCAAGGCGGGCCGGAGCTGGGGTCTTCGGCCCCCGCCATTCCCTCTGGCCATCTTCCCGAGGCCGTGCCTCCCAACACCTAACGTCTCTAAGGCCTGGCACCGCAGACAGGGCGGCGCGCGTAGACTGAGGCGCACTCGGGACGATCTCATGTGTTGTGGGCCACCAAACTGAGACTCCGGTGCACAGAGACCGGACGAGTGCCAGCCCCAGGGCGGGCACCCGCGGGGTGCTCCCGGGGCCCGGGTTGCACCTGCCCGGTGCCTCCCACGCGCGAACAGGAAAGCAGGGAGCTCAGAGCGGCCCGACCCACGCGGAGGGCGGGGCGAGCCGGGTCCTTTGTGTTCAAACCAGCCAATGGGTGGCGACGGCGGGCGGGGACGGCCGGCGGGGCCTGACCAATGAGCTTCGGCCTGTCAGCGTTGACTGACGGGCGCACACATACACACTCGGCCACGCGCGCGCCGCCCGGCCCCACTCGCGCAGAGCGGGCCTCCGCCGACCGCATTGTCCGCCCGCCCGCCCGCCCGGCACCGTCCGGTCCCGCGCCACCGCTCTCCGCCCGCCGAAGCCCGGGACCCCGCCGCTGACTCGGACCTGCGCGGGGCGCCGACCGCGAGATCCCGACGCAGGAAGGGGGCGCGCCCAGGCGGCTAGACGGGCCTCGGACGCCCCCGGCCCCGGACGGAGCAGCCGCGGCAGCAGGTAGCCAGGGTAGTGGGCCCGCCTCCCCTCGACCCTGGGCAAGGACTGACCGCCGGGCCACGGTCGGGTCGCTCCGGCCCGGGCACAGCTGCCAGGCCTGCTTCTTCCTCTCCAGGTCGAGCTGGGCCAGGCTCCAGCCCCGGCCGGGCGCACGCCCCTGGGCCGGCTGGGCAGAGCGGGCGCCGAGCCAAGGCCAGCGCCCTGACTCATCTTCCCCCGCCGGCCCCCGCCCCCAGGGCCCGCCGCCCCACTGGTCAGCCGGGAGGGCGGTGTCTCCGGGCGGGACTTCCCCGGGCAGCCTCCCAGGAGGAGGAGAGCAGAGACCCGCTGCCCCAAACCAGCCCAGGGCAATGCCAGACAGGCCGGGTCCAGGGACTGGCAGTTCCCGGCCTGTGACGCCGCCTGTCAGAACTCTGGGAATAGGAGGGAGGCCGGTTTTGCTCAGTTCTGAAACAAAAACAAAACAGCAAGTGTTGTGGGGGAGGCGGGGTGTGACTTAGAGCTGAAGGCCTGCAGGGCCACCTTCCCGGATGATTTCTGCAGGTTGGGCTTCTGGGGAGTGAAGGAGAGGACAGTGAGCGCCTGGAGCAACCTGCAGGTCCCAGTGAAAATGGAGTGTGAACAGGCTGGGAGTGAGAGCGTCAGGTGTAAGGCGTCCAAGATCTAGGTTAAATCTCAAGATGATGGATATTGCCTTTTACATTTGTGATGTAAAATTGTGAACTGAGAAAAGAATGTACTTCAGCTCAGAAGAGTGGGTGGATGTTTTATTTGTGGGCTTCTGAAGTGGTTGTGCGTGAGGGGCGTGTCTATGTTGATATGTTAAAGATCTGAGCTCCTAGCTCCTTTGGGAGGATGCGGTGTTGACTTTTTCTGCCTTGTGAAATCCAGACTCAGTGGTAAACTGCTCTGTGATACCAGGACATGGCAGGGAAGCCCCAGATAAGAGGCAGTGCCAGGAGCTCTGGGAGGTGGAAGCATGCTAGCAGTTTTTAGCGTGCTGTGCCCCAGTCGGAATGTTAAGATTCTTGCCAAGGGCGGCCTGGGTACTGTACAAGCACCGTGCTTTGTTTCTGCCCCTGAGCAGAGGTTTCACCCTGCAGCAAGGCAGGGGTTAAGAGAAGGAGTGTGGGGGGGAGCCGTCAGGTGGGGGAGAGCAGTGTGGGGTGGAACTACCTTATAAGGAGTGGAATATGGCCTAGGACCTGGGCCAACTTCCTGCTTTGGCTACTACCAGTTGGTTACTTTACCAACACCAGCCAAAGCCAGGGAGGGTGCCAGATGGGCATCCCATCTGGGAAGATGCCCATTAGCCCAGACAGGAGGCTGCTTGTTTTTCCAAAGACGAGGTTCTGACTGGACAAACCTGACCTTCTGGTTTACACAGTCAGAATTGGGGTGTGTAAGTGCATGCCCATCTCATGGCCCAGAGAACTCGCGATTTTGGTGTGGACCAGGAACATCAGAAGGGACGAAATGTCACAAGTACCTTGGACTCTCCAGTGGTTTGGGATAGTAACAGTTACTTGGTAGTCTTGCCTGCCAAGAGGCTACGTTGGAATTCCTCACTTCAGTAATCCAAGATTTGGAATTTGGGTGTCCGGAGCTGAGGCTTATTGATGGTGCTCCTGTGGTAGAATGCTCCCTGGCCAGTCGTTCCACTTTGACCTCTTTTGTCCTCGTTATCAGCTTCTGAGCCTGGCTTTCAGCCCCATGTGACCCATAAACTGGGACTGAATGTAATGCCATCCTGTGGTGCCACTTCCCTGTGTCGTTAGTTTGTTAATATTTGTTGTGTGACCGTGCACTTTACAGCCGGTTCTGAGCAGATGTGGGGCCATAGAGGATTCTGCTGGAAGACACACACGTTCCTGAAACAACTTGCAAACTTTTTGGTGGACTAGGAAAACCCAGGCCCTTTAACCTGTCAGGTCTGAGCTCAGATCTGGTTCTGTCACTTGCAAGCTGGGTGACCAGGGACAAGTTATCATCACCTTAGCATCCCAAGTTCGCCCCTTTGTAGGTGGGAGTGATGATATGTCCCTTGCTGGTCCGGGTCACAAATGGTGTGCGTAAGGAGCCTGGTGCCTAGTAGGCATTCCTAGAAGAATCTTATCATGTCACATCAGGAAGGGGGCGTGTCATGCCTGGCAAGGTGTAGTGTGAGCACTGTCACAATGTGGTTGGCTCTACTGGAGTGGGCTTTTTGGAGTCGGGATGCAACTAGGGTCCTGAATTGATAGTGTGGCTGAGGGGGAGGGGAGTCCCCCTGGAGGGAAGCAGTGAGCTGGACACGCTCTAGGG
Organism: Glaucomys volans; assembly: GCA_020662805.1. Lineage (NCBI taxonomy): Eukaryota > Metazoa > Chordata > Mammalia > Rodentia > Sciuridae > Glaucomys > Glaucomys volans. Next base: position 703,745 of record JAJEJO010000201.1, on the reverse strand, counting down.
AGAGGACAGCGCTGCGTGCGGCTGGACTGGAGGCACCAGGGCAGCTCTTAGCACCAGGCCAGTGCCTGCCACGTGCCGTCTCCGCTGCATGTCGGAGGCTGAGGAAGCCCAGTGCTGGCCTGGATGCTGCCTAGCGTGGAGGAGGATGAAGACAAACTGAAAACCAGAAAACCTTGTGGAAGATGCGTGGCGGCCCCAGGATGGCCCAGTGAACCCCGAGGCAGGGCACGGCAGACCTCCTGTCTTGGCCACATGGGGGGGCCTTTGCCTGAATGCTCGGGCTCTGTTCCCGGTGGTGAGACAGTGCCTGTTTCTCCTCCTCCAGGGACAGTCCTGAGCTCCACGTGTCATTCTTTCTTTCCCAAGACTTTCTTCAAGGGAAGCATCCACGTCCCCCCTCATCATGTCCCGACGAAGCCAGCGCCTCACTCGCTACTCCCAGGGCGACGATGATGGCAGCAGCAGCAGTGGAGGGAGCTCGGTGACAGGCAGCCAGAGCACCCTGTTTAAGGACAGTCCTCTCAGGTAGGGCTCGAGGGGGCTGCACAGCCCTGACCAGTGTGCACTGTCCCCCAGAGCAGGCGGCTCGTTCTGCTACGACCCTCATGGGTGGCAGAGGCCTGTGTGCTCAGGGGTCTGCCTCTCCCCCTGCTCTGAGAGGTGTTGCTGCTGCTATCTGAGGACAGGAAGTGGGGAGAGGCAGCCTCGAGCATAAGTCAGGCCGGAAACCCCAAAACTGCAGCTGGGCTTGCAAAAGCCCTTCGCGGTGGAAGGGTGTGGCAGACTGGCCTGGCCCACCCCTGTGTGTCTCGCCACCCAGAGGCCTCAGCAGCCGCCTAGCAACTCAGGGGCAATGACTGCCTGCCTGGTCCTGCCCCTTGCAGACACAGGCCCCCAGGCTCTGGGCAGCTCTAGGAGGCCAGGATGGGTTTGGGGTGGGCTGTTGACTAATGCATTAAGAAGTGTGGGAAAAAACTTTGACTTTGAAGTTAGAGGTCTGGGTTTGAAAACTGGCTCCATTCCTAACTGATGAGTTTGCATATCTCTTGTGCAATTCAGAGATAACAGGAGCAGAGAAAGTACCTGGGGCTGGGGGTGTGGTGACTCTGGCAGAGCGCTTGCCTAACTCGTATGAGGCCCTGGGTTCTAGCCCCAGCACTGCCAAAAAGAGAGAGACGGAGACAGGGAAGGAAGAGACACGCTTGCATTAGACACAGCTGCTGGCTGCCCAGGGACAAGGCCAGCCCAGGCAGGTGAGGGCCAGGCTGTGGCTTCCTTTGGAGTTCCTGGCCGGGCTCACCTCCCTGCTCCCTGCCTTTCCCCAGGACCCTGAAGAGGAAATCCAGCAACATGAAGCGCCTGTCCCCAGCACCACAGCTGGGCCCCTCCTCTGATGCCCACACCTCCTACTACAGCGAGTCCCTGGTCCGGGAATCCTACATTGGCAGCCCCCGGGCAGCGTCCCTGGCCAGGAGCGCCCTCCTCGATGATCACCTGCGCAGTGAGCCCTACTGGAGTGAGTGTCCCAACCTTCCTCCCAGCTCCCCCAGAGCCCCCACATGGGACGTGCTTGTTGGAGCGCCCTCTGCCCAGGCCCAATGTGCTGAGGCTCCGGGGGCCTAGAAGACCCTGTTCCTCCCTGGCAGGTGGGGACCTGAGGGCGCGGAGGAGGAGAGGAACTGGCGGCACTGAGAGCAGCCAAGTCAACGGGCTGGGGGAGAGCAAGGCCTCCGAGGACCTCCTGGGCTCCTCCTCCGGCTACTCCTCTGAGGACGACTTTGTGGGTAGGTGGGGCCTGGAGGGAAGCCTGGGCAGGGACACCTGACAGCTCCAGAGGGTGTGGTGTGGGGCATCCCTCCGCGCCCAGCGCTCCCTAGACCTAGCCTGGGTGGCCCCTCACACACTGGGCCACACACTCTGTCCCACCCCCATGGTGTGTGAGCAACCCAAGGCCAACGGCACTGTTTTGCCCATTTCAGCAGTTCAGCTGCACATAGTAGGTGCTTCATGATTTTGTTAGCTGCATGAGTGATTCCTTTGTCTAGTTCTGAACAACAGAGTGAGGGATTGTGGGTGAGGAGAGGGTGGCAGTCAGGAAGCTCTGGTGGGAGGGAAAAGTCGGGAGCCTCCTATGTCACTCCTGCAAGCTCCCCGCTGCTGCAAGCAGCCCGTGTGGTGCTCTGGGGGGTCTCAGGTGGATGGGAAGGGGGTGTCTCAAGCAGATGGTCAGGCTCCATATCCCCAGGGGAGGCTCCTAAGAGTGCCCAGGAGCTGGGCATGGTGGTGCATGCCTGCAATCCCAGCAGCTCAGGAGGCTGAGGCAGGAGGATTGTGAGTTCAAAGCCAGTCTCAGCACTTAGGAAGACCCTGAGCATCCTTGCAAGACCCCGTCTCTATATAAAATTAACAAAAAGGGCTGGGGATGTGGCTCAGTGGTTAAGCACCCTGGTTCAATCCCTCATACCCAAAGCAAAAAAACATGCCCAGGAGCTGATTTCCTCCCGCCTCCCCCGCACCCCCGTGCAGGCTACCCGGATATGGACCAGCATGGCTCGGGGTCTCGGTTAAGGAGCGCCGTCTCTCGGGCTGGCTCCTTCGTCTGGACGGTGGTCACTTTTCCAGGTGGGTGCTGACTAGGTGCTCAGCTCCTCCTGTTCTCTCAGCAGTAGCCTCATGTTGAGCACCAGGCGCAGACAGGACTGTAGGACCTTCAGAGAAAGGTCTTTCTAGAATAGTCCCTGGGAACCAAGAGCCACAGGAGGGCAGGGGCAGCAGCAGAGCAGTTCAGGGTGCACTGGCAGCGGGTGTTGGGTGGCAGTGGACGGCGGACGGGGAGAGGGCGATGCGCTAACCACCACCTCAAGCCTTAGGCTCGTAGCCGCTGTTTCAGGCCGGCTCTTGGGACTCCTCTACTGGTGGGTTGGCACGACCTGGTACCGCCTGACCACAGCCGCGTCCCTCCTCGATGTCTTCGTTTTAACCAGGTGAGTCCCCAGCCTGGACAGAGCCCTGGGGCTGCAGGGAGCCATGGCCCATCCAACCCTGTGTGTGGTGACCCCCAGTTTACCTGTAGCTTTCATCATGAGCAGGTGGCCCCCAGAGCCCATCCCTGCCGGAGATGGGGGTGTCCAAGGCAGGTTTTGTTTCTTAGCGAGAGCCCTTCAGGTCAAGACTGGGAAACACAGGTTCTTCTGTCTGTTGGACACGTCCTACATGTGCCACCCAGCCCAGCCACTTCAGAAGTCGACTTCTGCTGGTTATGCCCTGAGGCTCCAGTGCAGCCTCGAGGGAGAGTCCAGCTTCCGTTTTGGGTCTCTGACCGTCCAGACAAGTTTACCCACTTGTTCTCAGAAGCCACAAAGAGATGCTGACTGAGGGTGCTAGGGACTGTCCCCCACATTCCCAAACCTGCAGGACCAGGGTTTGCGAACTCGTCCCCCTTGGCAGAGGAAAGAAAATTGGTGCAGAGTCAGGATCCTCCTGTCCATGATCAGGTCAGGGCTAACAACCAGCAACACCAAGAAGAGGGGCAAGGACTGATTCATGTCACCAAGGATGGTTCCTTGTTCAAGAAGAAAATGCTTCTTGTCTAGGGAGTCACCTATTTTCCTATATTTGCTTACTTACAGGGTCTCTCTTTATGAAAATGTTTAGATGTTTCAAAGACCACACTATTGTTGATAATATCCATAAGATTCATGGAGTCAGAATTGTCCTCATCACTCCATGACCAGCCAATAAGGCTCTTCTGTCCAGTCTGGCCCTGGCCCCATGAGAAGCTCAGGGGTTGCTCACCACGACCCTAGTTCAGGTTTCAGAAACATCTCCAGGGGCTCTCGGGGGGACCCGAGGCCTTCCCGTCCACCCTCATGCTGGCCTTCCCGTCCACCCTCCCACCACCAGGCGCTTCTCCTCCCTGAAGACCTTCCTCTGGTTCCTCCTGCTGCTGCTGCTCCTCACAGGCCTCACCTATGGTGAGTCGGGCGTGGGAAGTGCGGGGGTGCAGGGCAGGACGGGCTGTGCTGGGCTGGCCATCCAGTGTACCAGGCAGGGACCGGGCAGAGCTCCAGGCCTCAGACCCTTCCCGCTTGTCCTTCACCATGTCCTCCACTGACCAGTGCTGCCCCTTCTTGTGGTGTCCCGGGCAAAGGGAAGAGGCCCAATCTCCTGATCTTGCCCTAAGTTGGGAACGTGCTCTGCACCAGCTTGGCAGCACACAGCCCAGGACAGCTGCCCGAGGGCACGGCAGGAACTCGGGGCTATTATTAGTAGCAGTCATTTTCCTCCCTTCCGAGTTAGGACGGAGTCTGTGCAAGCAAGTCGTTTTCACAAGATCAGGTTGAGGCTTCAGCTGTCCTTAAGGAGGAAGGGGCGCCATCACTCAGTCACTGACCGGCTGCTTGGCCGCTTCCAGCCTTGGCAGGGACCTGGCCTGTCCACATTTGCATTTTGTGTTGACAATTTTACAATTTTTTTTAGAGTTGGTTTCATAGGTTTAGCGTCTGTTCAATTTGTATTTCTTTTATTAACAACAGGGTAGGACGTTTCCCCAAAATGCTGGTTTCCTTTTTGTTTCCTGTTGCAAGAACAGTTCGTTCATACCCGTGGAACGGGCATTACCCTAGAGCAGTGATGGTCCTTGAGAACTGCATGGCGCTTTACCGGCAGAACATTTTCCCAGACACCATCTCAATTAATTTGAGCTTCCCCATCACTTCTGGGGTCCCCCATGTCATGTGGACATGCAGGAGGAGAGGGGCTTGTGTCTGAGTGCCTGACCTCAGGCCCCTCAGTGGCTCATGGCTGACGATGGAGCTGCCGGCGTGGAGTTGACCAGGACTCCTCAGCCAGTGTAGCTTTTTCAGGCCCCACTCTCCCTCCTCCTCCTCCCCATTCTCCCTCACACAGCACTCAGGAGTCAACACATCACAGAGAGATGACCCCAACGCAAGACGGTGTCTCTGGCTGCAGCTTTCCGCTCTGGTTCTGGGCAGCCTGCAGCCTGGCTGGAGCAGCTGCTGCCTCGTCCTAGCGCAGTGATGCTCAGCCACCTGGGGGCTTCTGAGACGCACCTTCAGCCAGCTCACTCCCCTGGAGGTGCAGCCAGGTGCTGGGTGTGGAAGACTCCAGGTGGTTGGGCTGTTTGTTCAGGCCCAGAATCACACCAGGTTCTACCCCCATCATCCCTAACTGACCAGAGCCATTCTGAGTTTTGCCATAAACAGAGCAGATGAAGGGGCTCTGGGGAGGCCACGAGGATGAGCTTGCTGAGGCTCCAGGAGGAAGTGCTGCTTCTGGCAGAGCCAGGCTCCCTCGAGTGGCACAGGGCACTGTGCCCAAGATTAGGCTGCCAGCCCCTCTGGGTGCCTCTGCTGCTGACCCAGCCTGGGTAACCTCCTCACCCTGTGCCAGGTGCTTGGTATTTCTACCCCTACGGGCTGCAGACGTTCCACCCCGCTGTGGTTTCCTGGTGGGCAGCAAAGGACAGCAGGAGGCAGCCTGAGGTGTGGGACTCCAGAGGCTCTTCCCCGCAGTTCCAGGTGAGTGTGAGGCCATGGCCAACCTCCCCGCCTCTAGTTGACCTCCCGCCCTAGGCCCTGCCGTCCTGACACCCCTTTCCCTGCTGTCTGGGGTGCAGGTGTTATGGTGGGGTGGCCTGCACTCAGTATGACTCAAAAGTGTCTACAATGTAGATGCAGCCTAAGGACAGAAAGCAGAAGGGAAAGGAACCAACAAATTGCCGTCTGCTTCGTTCCTTTTCGATGCAATGCCACTATACGACCCGAGCAATAGAGTCAACTCACTGCTGTGCCGGGCTGGCTGGCCTGGGCCTGTGCACGGAGGGTCATCCCCCCTGCACCCTGGTCACCTCGCTGGCTCACCGGGCTTGCTCTCACAGTAGCAGGCGGGATTCCAAGAGAGGACACTGGCCAGACTGTAGGGACCTCTGGAAGCAGCACGCTGTCCCTTCCATTCTTTTTGTGAAGCAGAGCTCAGGGACAGGCAAGATTCAAGGAGGAGACAGAAGAGGAAGACTTCTCAAGGGGAGAAGCTGCAGGGTCACACTGTAGAGGGCAGACACAGGGATGAGTGAGAGTCGGTGGCCGGTTTTATAATCTGCCAATGTATCAAGATGGATGAGGCCCAGGCTGTGTCCTCAAGGAGCCTGCAGTCAGTTAGAGGGGACAGGTGGACAGCCAGCCAGAATGCGGTATGAATGTGGGTCACTTAAGATTCTTTATCCCCATTGGTCACTCTGGTACCTGCCCACCACCCCAGTGATGGGAGGCTGAGGCAGGAGGATCCCAAGTTTGAGGCCAGCCTGGGCAACTTACTGAGACCCTATCTTAAACTAAAAAGGGCAGAGGACGTAGCTCAGTAGTTCAGTGCCAGGTTCATCTCTAGTTCCAAAATAAAACAAAAGAACGTAATGCCCTAATTATAGTTGAACTTTGCTTACACCTTGCTGAATTTATTGAGACACCACACTTTTAATTATATATATTCATGGATATCACTTTTCTGAACATGAACTTATTAATTTATAAAATGCTCACAAACTGGGGATATAGCTCAGTTGGTAGAGTGCCTGCCTTGCAAGCACAAGGCTCTGGGTTCAATCCCCAGCACCGCAAAAAAAAAAAAAAAAAAAAAGACCACATATTCTGTCATCTACCACTTCCTTTTTAATCATTAAAGATCACCTCTTCTGTCTTTTTTTTTTGTGTGTATTACTGGGGTTTGAACCCATGGCTTTGTGCTTTTGAGGCAAGCACTCTGCCAACTGAACTATATCCCCAGCCCCTAAAGATCACCTTTTCTGTAAAAAGGGGAAGCAAAGCCTAACCACAGCTTCACCTTTGCTACATTTGAATAGACAGCCTGAGTGTCTGGCTGTGGGGCGGGGCTGGGGGACTGGGCGGGGCCAGGGGCGTCGTGGGGGCGGGGCGGGGCGGGAATAGCTTTTGTTGGCTCTCTGAGGCCCGTGCCTGGGCTGCTATGTGCCACGGAACTTCTAAAACTCGGAAGCTGTTCCACTCGTCTGTCAGCCCTTTGCCCTTTAATTGATGGTTGACAGATTGCATTCATAATTGCATTTCAAAACCTCTCAGCAAGGGTTTTGTTATGTCAAAATTTGTGGCACACTATCACATGCCACCCTCTGGTCCAAAAGACTGTCACTGTGCTTTCTGTGTGGAACACCTTGTGGGAGAGGAGAGGGCAAGGGCGTTCTCCCTCCTAGCTCTGGAGGGGTGCAAGCTGTGGACAGCTGACGGCTGGAGCTCTCCATGCCCCCTCACAACACCCGCACCCCTGCCTGAGCTGGAGGGGACTGGGCGCTGGGCCCGGCAGGTTGCTCAGCCTGTTCTCCAGCCTTCCACCATCCCCCTCCCTTTGGGCTCCGACTCCTGCAGCTTAGCCTGGGGCCCACCCTGGGGACCCTGGCCTTCCTCCCGGGAGCACCTGCATCTCCCTGGTGTGTGCTCCAGGGTGGTCCCAGCCTGGCGCAGTCACCATCTTCCCTCCCTGGCTGCCTCTCAGTGGTGTGCCATGGTGGGCGCCCGGGCCCCTCACCCTGTACCGCCCTCCCCGCAGGCCGAGCAGCGCATCCTGTCCCAGGTGCACTCCCTGGAGCGGCGCCTGGAGGCTCTGGCTGCTGAGTTTTCCTCCAGCTGGCAGAAGGAGGCCATGAGGCTGGAGCGCCTAGAGCTGCGGCAGGGGACCACTGGCCAGGGGAGCAGCAGTGGCCTGAGCCAAGAGGACACGCTGGCACTCCTGGAGGGGCTGGTGAGCCGCCGGGAGGCTGCCCTGAAGGAGGCCATCCGCAGGGACACCGCCATGCTCATCCAGGTGGGGAAGCAGAGCTGCCCGGGTGGAGCTGGGTGACACCTGGGAACTCGTGACCGTGGCCGTGTGGGGCAGGATGTGAGGGACACAGTGGTGTCAGACAGCTCTGCCACTTGGTAGTTCCCCTAAGCCTCAGTCACCTCCTCCTTAAAACAGAAACTGTCAGCTGGGCACAGTGGCGCATGCCTGTAATCCCAGTGGCTCGGGAGGCTGAGGCAGGAGGATCACAAGTTCAAAGCCAGCCTCAGCAAAGGCAAGATCCCAAGCACCTTAGTGAGGCCCTGTCTCTAAATAAAATACAAAATAGGGCTGGGGATGTGGCTCAGTGGTTGAGTGCCCCTGGGTTCAATCCCAGCACCAAAAAAAAAAAAAAAAAAAGAAAGAAACTGTCCTGGTGGCACATACCTGGAGTACCAGCTCCTGGGGAGGCCAACCTGGGCAACTGCGTGCCACCCCGTCCCTAAGTAAGAAATTTAAAAGGCTGAGGGTGTGACTCAGGGTTGAGCACCCTGGGTTCCATTTCTAGGACAGCAAAACATGTTTTAAAAATCATTTTAAAGAGGAAAATGGAGACTGCGTCTTCTTCCCTTCCCCCAAGCTGTGAGGTGCATGTCATGGAGTATGGCCAGTGCCCAGCGCCGCGTAGGTGGGTGTGCTGTAGAGATCAGGCGGGACTCTTGCCTGTTTCAGAGAGGCACTGTGGCCCAAGGCCAGGAGCCGAAGCCCGGGATCAGAGCCCTGGTTCGAATCCCAGTTAGACCACCTCCTAGTGGCCAGTGCCCCTCCGCGCAGCTGCCAAATCTTCAGTCCTCCCCTCGTGTCTGACAGGAAGAACTGGCCGCTGTGAGGGCAGAACATCACCACGACTCTGAGGACCTTTTCAAGAAGATCGTCCAGGCCTCCCAGGTTGGTGGGTCAGGGGCATCTGGGCCTCTGCTGAGGTCCTGACCCAGTTCCACAGCTGAGAGGCACTGGGGACCTCGGGTCCTTGCAGGGAGACTGCTGGGTGTGAGTGGGAAGCGTCTCCGCCTTCTCTGTGAGCCGCCTGCGCCCCTCCGCAGGGCGGTCATGCTGGGCGTGCGCATGCTGGGTGGCTGGGGATGCGGAAATGAGAGTGCCCCAGGTGTGGGCAAGACTCTCAGAGGACTTTGGCCGAGTGCCACGTTGGCCTTTGCTGCCAGGAAACCTGGGGCAGGGATGTGGTCAAGCAGCTGCCCCAGGGGCTCCTCTGGAGACGCTCAGTTCCTCACGTCCCTTCTTCCTGCTCTCAGGAGTCAGAGGCTCACATCCAGCAGCTGAAGTCAGAGTGGCAAAGGTAACGCCCCCAGCCATCGGCTCCCGACCTGCTGTCCTCCCCCGCCAGCCCCAGGCAGGACTGGGCCACAGGGCCTAGAGTGGAGGTCTGAGCATCTGGCCAAGCAGGGAGGGTGGTCAAGACCCAGGTTAGGACCCCTCCGTGCAGTGTGCCTGAGGTGCCGCGGTCAGAGGTGGCTTTGCAGCAGGCCCGGGTTGTGTGAGCTGCCTGCAGATGGCGGCTCTCTGGTCTCTCTCTGCCTCATCTGGCCGCCTCCTCCTGGCCGCCTCCTCCTGGCCCACGGTGCAGAGTAGGCGAGGCCAGAGGCTGTACCAGAGGGGGTCCAGGTGTCTGTTCTTAGATGGAATCAGATCAGAATTAGCTCTGGGACAGGATGCCAGCCCTCTGACTTCTGGCTGTCCTACAAACCACTCTCTAAGAGCAGGCCCTGCGTGGTGGCTGCCTCTGTATGACAGAAGCCAACCAGGGGTCCCTCTCTCTTCCTCTCCCTCTGGGACTAGGATGACCCAGGAGGCCTTCCAGGAGAATTCTGTGAAGGAGCTGGGGCGGCTGGAGGCCCAGCTGGCCGGCCTGAGGCAGGAGCTGGCCGCTCTGACCCTGAAGCAGAGCACAGTGGAGGATGAAGTGGGCCTGCTGCCCCAGAAGGTTCAGGCTGTGCGCGATGATGTGAGTTGGGACCATCCAAGGGCCCTGCCAAACGCCCTCTCCTCCAAGTCCACCCACCCTGGGGTCTGCACAGCCGGAGCCGCTTGTCCTCAGCTTGATATTCCCAGGGCGCCATTGCAGAGCTGCACCCAGCCCAGGCCTGGCTGCTGTGGCAGGAGTGCCTGCTTCTCCTGGGTGCCCGGGGTGGCAGTGCATCGGCCTTTTCTCCAGGGCCCTCCCTGGCTCGCAGCCCTGCTCCCCAGCTCACTACCACCCTGTCCAGCCTGGCCTGGCCACAGCAGCCTCTGCTACTCCTGCCGCCCTCCCAGTGACACCACTTTTTGTCCCTAGGTGGAATCTCAGTTCCCTGCCTGGGTCAGTCAGTTCCTTCTCCGAGGTGGAGGTGCCCGCACGGGGCTCCTGCAGAGAGACGAGCTGCAGGCTCAGCTGCGGGAGCTGGAGAGCAAGATCCTCAGCCACGTGGCGGAGATGCAGGGCACATCGGCCCGGGAGGCTGTGGCCTCCCTGGGACTGACGCTGCAGAAGGAAGGCGTGGTCGGGGTTACAGAGGAGGTACGGAGCAGGCGCCCCCACAAACACACTGCTCCTCTCCACTGGGAGCTGGGGACCTGGACAGTGTCACACTGCCAGCTCCTCATACCTCCAGGACAAAAGTGGCATGAGGAGGCCTTGACATTTGCTTGGACCTGGGTGGGTGGGTGGAGGTGGCACCCACACCTGCCGGGGTGCCAGCATGGTACAAGCCTAGTGGGGTCAGTCTGCAGTGCCCAGCTTGTGGCAGCAGGGCAAGGGCAGGCTCATCCCTCCCATGGTGACTGCGGGGGCCGCGCTTCAGCAGGTGCACCGGATTGTGAAGCAGGCCCTGCAGCGCTACAGCGAAGACCGCATCGGAATGGTGGACTACGCCCTGGAATCAGGAGGTGCGTGCACCACCTTCCTCCCTACGCCGTGGCATGTCCCCGCCCCCCATGGCTGGGCCCCTGGAAGGGCGTGAAACCAGCACATGCCACCCAACACAGGCTCGTCACCAAGGCAGGGATGGCACAGGGAAGGCGGTGGCACCCAGGCAGGGGAGAGGCAGTGTCTCAGCTGCTCCCCGGCCTGCGGCACCTCCCCGGCCTCTGTCCCCAGGGGGGAGGCAGGCAGTGGCAGCCTCTGCTCTGGCTGCTCAGTCTGCTTGCCGCAGGTCCTGTGCCTGGCAGCCTGAGCTGGTCGTCGGGCTCTTGCCCCTGCAGACACCCACCCTGTCCCCCTTTCCCATGTCAGGGGCCAGCGTCATCAGTACCCGATGTTCCGAGACCTACGAGACCAAGACAGCCCTCCTCAGCCTCTTCGGCATCCCCCTGTGGTACCACTCCCAGTCACCCCGTGTCATTCTTCAGGTGGGCTCGGAGCACGTTGGGGTGTGACCCCTCCCCGGTCAGCCAGACCAGACTTGGGGCCTGTACTGACTTATCTCCTGTCCCCTCCAGCCAGACGTGCACCCGGGAAACTGCTGGGCCTTCCAGGGGCCCCAGGGCTTTGCCGTGGTCCGCCTCTCTGCCCGCATCCGCCCCACAGCCGTCACCTTAGAGCACGTGCCCAAGGCATTGTCACCCAACAGCACCATCTCCAGTGCCCCCAGGGACTTCGCCGTCTTCGTGAGTGTCAGCCTGTGTGGGGCTGGCAGGCTCAGGAGCTTCCTGTGGGTCTGTGCCGAGACTCGAGCTGGGCTCACTGACTGGGAGGAGGGGAGGGGTTTGGAAGAGGGGAGCCAGGATGAGGGACGGCACTTCAGCCCCAGTCATCTCAGGCTCCAAAGGAAGAAGCCAGGGCATGTGGTGATAAGTGATCATTGCTGGTCACAGGGAAGTCCTGGTGGTAGCCATTTCCAGTGCTCAGACCCCTGCAGTCCCTTGAGGATCCTGCCTGACCCACAGGGTGGGAGGGGGTCACACTGTCACCCTGCCTCCCCCTGCATCCCTTCACACTCTCGCAGGGGTTTGATGAAGACCTGCAGCAGGAGGGGACACTTCTGGGCACATTCACCTACGACCAGGACGGGGAGCCCATTCAGACCTTCTACTTCCAGGTACCAACTCGCGCGCTAGGGGGGCAGCAGATGCTTCCTGGCACTTCCTCTGCCAGGCACAGGGCTCAGGGAGAGAGGCAGTCTCTGCCCTGCCCTCCTCAGCTCAGGAAGCCCAAGTGGAGAAGACCCGCTTTGTAGGTAGCCTAGGGAAGCATCCCTTCCGGAAGGGCAGTCAGGGAAGCTTCCTGACACAGGGCACTAAGGAGGCAAGTTTTATGGAAGAGTTGGGGTTACCAGGAAATACAACTGGGAGGGGTATTCTAGGAGACAGCAGGGCATGGTCAACTGGGCTCAGGCAGTACCTGTGGCTTGAACTGGAGTGGGCATCCGATCACCTAGGACCCTTAGGAACAGACTCCAGCTCTGCCCCGGAGTCTGATTTCTTAGGGGTACTGGGGCTCAGGGACCCGAGTCAAGCACACCATCCAGGTGATTTCAAGAAAAGGGAGGAATTGGGTGGGTGAGGGATTTTGAGAGGTAGAGAAGGCTCAGGGCCAAGGGGTGGGTGGCGTTGGCATTGCCATATTGTAGGTAATACTATGATGGGCATTTTGATTAAGGTCTAAATGGTGACTACAAGGAGGACAAACCTGGAGCCAGAGAGCTAGGTCAGGAGGTGGTGGCAGGGGAGCATGCCAGAACCGATCAGGTCTGGAGAGTGTGGGGTGAGGACGACACAGTTAGGAGGGCCCCAAAGCTCAGGCTGGGGAGAAGAGAGGGCAGAGGCAGAGAAGGGGACAGTTTACAGGCTTCCAGCGCTAAGGGTCTAGCAGCTGTGCCCAGAGTGGCTAATGCAGGGTGGGAGTGGGTTTGCCCACTCTTTCCCAGTGCCTGTTGGGGGACTGGATTTGAGGAAGTTGTCCTCCTGCGGGGATGATGATGGAGTCCTGCCAGGGGCTGGCTTCTCAGGCAGGGTGCAGGAGGAGAGCAGAGGGCGGGCAGAAGGGGCCACACTGTGGCATCAGGCAGGTGAGATTTGCTGCAAGCGCTGCCTCAGACACTGGCTTTGAAGCACAGAGGACGGGCTGATGGGCGTGTCCCGGGCCTCCACGCAGGGAGGACAAAGCAACTGCAGATGAGCTCCTCCAGCTCCCTCAGGACCAAGACCACTCATCGTGGCCTGAGGGCAGGGCTTAGTGCAGCTCACATGGGTCAGTTGATGGCCAATGTAGGAACCCTAAAGCCACGGGGGTCCTTGGCCCTTGGGCTGCAAACTCTTCCAGGAGGCTGAAGACAGGCACATTTGAAGCCCAGTTCCCTTCAGAGACCCAGGGGAGAGGAGGGATCTCTGGTCCTGGGAGTGATCATCCCTCCCACCCAGTTAACCCTTCTTCTCTACCCAGGCCACTAAGATGGCCACATACCAGGTGGTGGAGCTGCGGATCCTAACCAACTGGGGCCATCCTGAGTATACCTGCATCTACCGCTTCCGGGTGCACGGGGAACCTGCCCACTAGCCTCTGAAACTTCTTGTGCCTGCTGCCAGCCATCTGGGAGGCCAGTCCCTCCCAACATGCACCCCTACTCCAGGAGTGTGTGCAGCACCCCGCCACCAACCCCACAAGCTTGATCAGCGAGTGCCCTGACTTCCAGGAGCAAGAAAGAAGCGCGTTGGCCCTGGGGAGACGAGAAAGAGCACGCAGGGTTTTGCCAAGCGGCGGGCAGCCCATGGTGGCCAGCAGGTTCCAGCGCTCTTGGCACCTTTCCTTCTCCAAATTGGGCTGGCGCCACGGGGTGTACATATGTAGCATACCAGGGGGACAGGGAGGCGGGAGGCAGGGCCACTGCCCCAGGGAGCTAGCTCCTGGTGGAGGCCCAAGGGTAAGGCAGGTGGGAAGCGATGGTGGGCCCCGCCTGATCAGTGGGGAGCGTGCCCGACACCCGACTGCTGTGCTCTGCCTGTGAGGCTAGCGCCATGGCCTGGCCCACGGGGATCCCGAGGGGCTTCTCTAGAAGCCTGTTTTGTCTTAGGTAGAGGTGGGCCATGGGGCTTCTTATACCCAGGGAGGACTGGCTCTTGTGAGTCTCTAAAGGTTGCTGCCTATGCAGCCTGTAGGATCCCTGTGCTGGGGTGACTCCAGCTTTTCCTCTCCTGATGCCAGGGCAGGGCCTGCTCTGCACCCCGTTCCTGCTGGAGCCTGTGTCCGAGCAAGCTTTCCACATTTCCCTGGGCTGCAGGGGACCTTTGCAGGTCTGCCTTTGGGGCCATGAGCATTTGGGGTTACCTAGGAGGGGAAGAGGGACCTCCTTGTCTAGGGGTGACGACCATGACAGTGCCATATGACCACAACAGTGCCGTTCAGGGTGTCGGGTGGGAGGAGGGCTGTTGCACTGAGGGGGCTCGTAGACCCATAGGCCCTGCTATGTAATGTATATATTTTTCAAAGTCTGTTTTCTAAACTGAAAAGCTAAGGGCTTGACTCCTAGCCCCGTTCTGTGGGGCACTGGGTGGTTCTCAGGAGGGCTTGGTCCTGGCCTGTGGGAGTGGGCAGGCAGGTGTCTTGCACCACAGGGCTGGGCCTGACCTGGCTCTGCGGCTTGGGTGACGATGAAGTGGTGGCCCCTGCACAGCTCTGCCCCTGCCTGAGACAACCAAGTCTTGTTCTGCGCTCTCCTGTCACAAATGCTGCACTGTTGGTTCTTAATTTTTTATCTCCAGATTCTAATTTATGCCTATGCAAAAAATAAAAGGATGCCCAGGATCAAGACCTCGCGGTTTCTGTGGCCCTGCACAGGCAGGTGCTCCTGGGCACACGGGGGACTATGTTCTTAGACCAACATCCCTGAAGTTTAGAAACCTGGGACATTTGGTTAAAACCCACTGTGACAGGGTTGAGACACAAGGCAAGATTCACTCCAGGGTTTCTGGGCTCCAGGGCTGTGAGAGGGAAATGAAAGGCTTCACGAGCCGTCACTAACACCATGCAGAAGAGGCTCTCCTGTCTCAGTGTCCCACTGGGACCCACTCCTGCTACTTCACCTTTAGGGGGTCAATAAGCCGGATGGACCTGTCTACAATGTGGGGATCTGCCCACCCATCCACATCCTGTCCCAGGGCCTCGCTCCTGGTAAAGACCCCACAAGCGCCTGCTGCTAGTACAGAAGGGTCGAGCCATTGAGTTGAGATCAATGGATTGACAACTTTATTCATTGACTAAAAATGGGCTGGTGTTCTGTTCCAAAGGGACACGTGGGAAGGCTGAGACCTGAAGAGACCTTTGTGGTCCTTGTCAATGACAGTAAACACTGAATTCAGTCAGCTCCCTGCTGGCAGGTGTGGCACTGGGGACCAGACCCACCCTGAGTGAGGCCAGAGGCCAGGGTCCTGGCTAGAGCTCCTGAGCACAGACCGCTTCTGGTGTCCACCGCGGCGTACAGGGCAAAGAGTGCAACCAAATGAAGTTCGGCCACGGCCAGCAGCCCTGCCTCAACACCAGAGCCCTCCCAGGAAGGCACCAGGTCAGAGACAGCAAAGCCAATGGGAAACAGCCACACACAAAGAGATGGCAAGAGCCCAAGGACAAGCCAGGCGGTCTGTGGGGAAGGCTGCGGGCAAGTGCTGGCGCAGGCAGGAATCAACATCCGCCGTGCCCACCCCCACCAGCTTGTTTCCTCAACTAGAAAACCAGAGCGAGCGCTGCCTCCCTCAGAGGGAGCAGCTGCACTTGTCCAAGGTCATGTGCACGGGAGCCCAACGGGGAGTCCTGGCCACCCAGCAGACACCCCAGCATCACGCTGCTCTCCAGCTGCCCAGGCACTGGGCCTCATGCACTCGCTCAGCCCACAGCCCCGAAGCAAGACCTGCTTCTTGTAGATGAAACAAAACAGAAGGGTGGCAAAGTCCGGTGTGACACAGCTGGCTGAGGAGCCTCACCTGGCTGGGAAGCAGGGCTTTTGGTGGACTGCCCTGCTGGGCTGCCACCAGGCACTGAGGGGCAGGCAGATCCAGTGTCCCTGTGGCAGCACCTCCACCTGGAGGCTGAGCAGGGAACAGGACACTGTCAACTTGGAACAAACTTTTATTGTGAATGCTGGTCCGGTCAGTCCACAGGGCAGTGGTAACTACAAACAGCTAGGAGGGCAGGAGACGACAGGAGAGGGCTGGGGATGGGAGGGAGGCAAGGCGGAAGGACCCAGCCCACGGGTGTCTGCCCTGGCTAGAGAAGGACACCCTTGTCCCTCTTACCCTAAACTAAGGGCTGCAGAACAGAGCTCAGTCCTGGCGGGATGGGGCCCAAGTCACCACCTGGTCTGGGCAGCCTCACTCCCCACCGCAGACAGCAGTGCTTCTTGAGGGCTGAGTGCTGTGCTGGGCCTGGGAGAGTCCTTCCCACTCCCCACCTGCCCTCCCTACACCTGAGTGGGGTTCACCTGGGGCTCAAGCCCTAGCCCAGCTCACAGGAGCACCCCTCTCCCCACCAATAGGAGGTGCTAGAAAACAGGATCCTGAGTGGGTCCAGACCCAGTCTTGTACCAGTGCCCAGAGGCCCCAAAAAAGGCCATAGTCCAAGCAGGAGGCAGCTCAAGGGCAAGAAGAGGCCCTCCATACTGGGCAGACTGGCAGAAGCCAGGAGCAGCCGGCCCAGCCCAGGCAAGCACAGGATTGTCTCCAAGGGGAAGCCACCAGGTGTCTTTGGATCCATGGCAAGGGCCAGAGTCAGGGGAGTCCTACAGTCCAGTCGCCACTCCTCCACATGTCACAGTTAGGACTGAAGAGCTTTTGTCATTACCTGTTTGGGGGCTTAAGGGGAAAAAGAGGGAGAGAGAAAAGGGAAGCCACTTCTTTCTCCCTGTTATAATCCCCACGATCAGGGATCCCTGCTCTGGCAGTGGAAGACACTGAATCCCAGAAGCCCCCGCCCTGAGGTCAGTCTGGTGGAGAGGCTGCCGGTGCCAAGAGGAGCTGTGAGCTGTAGTGGCAGTGGCACCTGCAGTTCCTTCCATGCCCTCAGGGCTCTGAGGATCTCACCAGGACAGACACATGGACGGAGGAACAGATGGACAGGCAGGCGGCCAGCTCCTAGAGGTTGGTGGCCAGCCATGGAGGAGAAAAGGAGGGACAGACAGGGCCCTGGTGGGCCTCACTCCTGCAAAACACACACACACACACACACACACACACACACACACACACAAACGAGACAGAGATATATAATACAAAGAATAAAAACTAAGGGCCAGATGTACAAAAGATGCGTGGGTGAGGAAGGAGGCAGGGCAGGGCAGGAGACGGCAGTCCTCAGGAAGCCTGGCCACCTTCCTCAGCTTATAAATACAACCCCCTGGAAAACAGGGGTGGGCAGCAAGGAGGCTCTGGCTGGGGCCTGGGGTGGGCGGGTAGCGGTCAGAGCTGCTCTGCCCAGCTGGTGAGCGGTGGCCAAAATGAGAATCCCTGGGTGGTGGGCATGGGCCAGGGAAGATTCAGCAGCCGCTGGCAGGAGTCACGCAGGCCCCCTGGGACTTCACCTTGTGGCGCTGGCCCCCTCGTCGCCGACCCCCACTGCTGGGCTTGGGCTGAAAGAGAGAAGGAAGGATCTGAGAAGCACTGGTCCCTGGGAGCAGGGTGGGCAGGGCAGCTGAGGAAGACTCGCCCCAGCCTGGCCAGGAGTTTTCCAGGTGGCCCCATGCACAGCACCTCCCGTCTAAAATGGAGCCTTCCTTGCTGTGGCGGGGGGAGCCATTCAGAAAAACAGTCAAACCCAAGTGTACACTGACCACTGCTGAGGGGGGTGGGGCTGATAGGTGGACAGGGATGGAAATGAAGGAACCAGAAGAGGTTCAATGCTGGGCGGGAGCATGAGCGTGTGGAGTGCACAGACCCAGAAGCCTCCTCTCCAATGAGGGTAGGGCGCAGGAGGGTGTCCACCTGGCAGGCACACAGAGCTCCTGCAGAGATGGCCACGGGCAGGTGCCAGTAATGGCTACACTGAAACATCCAAGGCCACCTCCCCTCACTCTGGGAGGGTCAAAGGAGGACCCTCCAAGGCAGCATCCTGCAAACTTGCTGGACGGCTCTCACATCTACCACTCACACAAGTAACAGTTACTCGTACGATGAACATAAAACCCCGCCCTCATTCCACTCTTTCATTAAAACCAAATGCTAGTCAAGATCAATCACACCGCCATTCTGTGGGCCACATCTCGATTTGAAAAACAACCAGCCGGCACCCACGTGCCAGGGTTGGTGGAAGTGCTGCTCTCCATGTGTGGGATCTCCCTCGACCCTTGCCTGCCACCCTGCCCAAGGCCACAAGAGACCCACTCACCTGTGGCTGAAGACTGCTGGATGCAGCTGGCTGCCCAGTGCCTAGAGAGGAGGCTTCATCTCCAGGCAGGGCTGTCCCCACTGCCAGCCCACCAGATGGGCCCCCTTCTTCTCGTTTGGTCAGAGGGCCTTTTTTTGTTGACTGCATTTTAATCTGCTGGGGCTTGGAGTTCATTGGCGAGTTGTTGGTGGTCTGGAGGAGCTACGTGAGACATGGGAATAAGGATGAGGCCAGAGCCGGAGGGCAGTGGCACAGGCTTAGCAGCTGCCCCATGTCCCTGTCCCTAAGAGACTTCTCATCCCTAGCTTGGCTGGTCCCAAACAAAGCAGAGGACAGAAGGACCATGCCAGGCAGCAGAGTTGAAGGATGCTCCCGTCTTCACTCTAAGGCCAGGATGACCCCAGGGCCGTCACCTCATCTCCTGCCTTTGTGCACCCAGAGAGCTCCCAGGTCAGCTGCCATTCGTGCCATTTCTGAAGCTCTCTGCCACCTTGTACTCGATCAGCTCCAAGGCTGGAATCCAGTCTGCTCAGTCTGCTTTGGGCCAAGTGTTAGTTTCCAGTCTCCCAAAGAGGCCAAGTGGTATCAGCTGGAAACATTTGGAGCCTATCAGAAATTGTAAAAGCTACCCCCCTGACACAGAAGCTTCCCCTGTGGCCCAAGTTCAATCTCAAAAATAGCAGGGAGGAAGCCTACTAAGTCTCAGAGTACTACACGTGCTATATCCTCTGCCGAACTCTCAGACAGCCCCAGAGGCAAGCAGGCCTTCAAGGACATGGCTCTGAAGTCCCCATACAGGGCCTGAGGAAGGTCATTTCAGAGGAAGTCTGCGGCTGATTCCAAGATCCTGGATGTGTGGAGACCACTTTTTCCTCTGGATGGAATAGGGGTCAAACCCTTCCTCAAATGCCCATGCCCATAGGAAAGGTCTGCAGAGAGCAAAAGGTAGGCTCTGGGACACATGAACAGCTCCCGCCCCAAAGGACCTCACACCCATGGTCTTGTCCCCATGTCCCCTGTGCTGTCCAGCACTCACTCCAACCAGACTTGCTGCACTGGTCCCTCAGATATGGCCCCAGACAGGCCTGAAGACGCCCTGCCCCACTGCCTATAGGAGAACATAATGACCCAATTCCAGCTCCTCTCCTGCAAGGTCATCACCAAAGCCTGGGATGGGAGGCCCAGCGATGCTGTCTGTGGGAGCAAAGATATTGGCTCCTCATGGTTCTCCAAAGGATCCTGTGGTCCTCACGGTCACTAAGCTGGAGTGGCAGGCACGGTCTGCCTCAGGCATACCTTGGTGATGGTGCCAACAGCCTTGGTACGGCCTTCCCGGAACACCAGTCGCTGGTCTATGTGTAGGTACTCAGGGGTCTTGATGAAGCGGAAGTGGACAGTGGCCTTGTCCCCAGTGCGTAGGCAGTCCTTGTCCATGCTCAGAATGGTGGCTGTCTGCCTGATGCTCCCACAGTGCACTGCCAAGGGAGCCAGGGGGTCAGGTTAGGTTTGAGGCACCCAGTGGCCTCAGTAAGTGAAGGCAAGAGACACCGGAGCTCACCATGCAGGGTGGGGCCAAGTCCAGGGTGAAGGATGCCCGCTGAGTGCAGCGGGGCGAGCTGGAGGCCCTTAGCCTCATCCACCCCACTCTTCTCACCGTCCATCTGGTTAGACCCACCTGCCCCACCCAGGCCCAGGAGACAGGGGCCCGAGCTCCTGGGATTCCAGGGCACTGCGTCTGCATGTGTGCCTGCACGTTGAACTGCAGCACCTGGAAAGGTGGCCCAGCACCTCGGCAGCACACTGGGCACAGCAGCAGTGCTCAGCAGTCATGTGCTTAAGGGGGGAACATAAGGTCCTCACAGACAGGTCTGGGTCTCAAGGACCTCAGGGGACCCTCTGCCTGATAAATGATGTGGCTCACAGATAGGACTGAGGGAAAGGCTTCATGGGACAGGATGGGGACCTGCCTCCTTGGTTAGAGTTGGAATAATGGGTCTTGGGTCACGAGAACACCTTTTACAGGGAGCTACAGCAGGGGCCTCCTGGGCCAGCAGAGCTTTAGACACCTACCCATGGCCTGGTAGCGTGGGCTAATCGTGGTAGGGTGGTGAAGGACAAGAATCTCGGCCTCAAATTCCCAGGAGGCTTGGGGATTCAAGCGTGGGGAAACCATCACCATGCCCTTTCGAATGGATGAGCGCTTGATCTGAAAGAAAGGAGGAACCGCAGATCTCAGGGATGATGATGTCTCTGGTTTCAGTCCCCAGTCTTAAGAGAACCAGGAGCCTTTCTAAGAAGAGGGATCACCCAACCCAGCTCTGCCCCTCATCACCTTCTAGGGTGAACAGCACAAGGCAGGCTTACTGCTATGAGGAAAGCTAAGCACTGTTCTGTCAGGTCAGGAAAGGCTCTATGCTGGAGCTGGCATTTCAGTTATGGGCCTGGGAAGAAGGGTGAGGAGAAAAGGCAGGCAAGCACTCATGTGGAAGGGAGAGAGTGAGCATGACTTGACCACTGGAGAGAACAAAGTGCCAATCTTCCTGGTGAATTTGGTTGGCAGGAAAGGAAGCTGACCCCAGAGCTGGCACCAAGTCCAAACCCCAGGAGACAGAAGATTAAAGGGGAAGAGGATCTGGCATAGGGACACTCCTATCTGACTTCATCACTAGCTTGGGGCACCTACTCAGGAACCAGGACCAGGAGGCAGGCAGACCTGAGATCAAGTCCTGGTTCTGATATTTACAGGTTTTGTGTTTTGGGCAAGTCTTGGACTCTGAGCCTCAGTTTCCTCATCTATGAAAATGAGGTTAGTAATCCCCACTTTGCAGAGCAGACCCAAGAACTAGAGACATAGGTAAGCACCTGGCTCAGACTCCCTCGTGATGGAGCCCATGGGGAGATTCTGGAACGACCCAAAATCTACACTCACCTTCTTCAGTGCAAAGGAGGCAGTCTGCCCACCCCGCACCTCCTTGACAGGCATACGCTTTCGATGAATCGACTTGACAGCAATGGAGAGGAAGTTGCCCAGGGGATCTGGGCCTAGCAACAGCGTGTCATTCAGCTTAATCAGACCCCTCAGTGTTGTCCCTGACACCACTGTTCCCACGCCCTGCCAAGGAGAAGACCTGGTCTAGTAAGTTCATCCCCACCACAGAACCATTCCCTGATGCCCCTGTAGGAAATGCCCATCAGTCACCCACCCTGCCCAGTCCACCTGAAGGCACTCACCGGAACAGAATAAGTGTCATCAATCTGGAACTCAGCAGGCTCTTCCTCCCTGTAGCTGGTACGAGGGGACAGGAGGTTGAGGAACATCTTCAGGAGATCCAGGTTCTCACCTGTAACGTTGGAGATCTGGAATATCGGGCACATCCTAAGTGGAGGGGGAAAAGAAGGAAGAACGGAGAGGGGGAAGGGAGCTCAGGTGGCAGCTCCCACCTTGCAAGCTAATGGCCACCTCTGCCTCACCCGCTTCCATAGGCTCAAACCTTCTGCCTCAGTCTAGTAACTCCTAGCCACTGCTGCCCCAGGCCTCTTCTGACTTATTTTGTCTCTGAGACCTGTTCCCTCTTGCCTCTGTCTCCACTGCTGCCCTACTTTGGAAACTTACATCTACCTCTTCTTCCTCCAGCACACAGGCTTGCTTAAAATCCCTAACCGCCACCAGAGGGCACAGCCATGCCCCTTCTCCCAGCACTTGCAGCCTGTACACTAGGGCTTGCTGCCACCTCTGCAGATCCCTTCACCCAGGATCCTATATTACAGCCAGACCACAGGGCCCTCCCTTCTGGAGCTTGGTGCTTCCTGGCCCCATGGTTATGCCCACTCTGATCCTCCTTCCTGAATTCCTGTCCTCTTATCCAACTACCAAACTCTGATCATCCTCCACAGCTCATCTCAAATACCCTTCCTGGACAGACACTCTTCAACTTCTTGAGGTTCTTGGAGAGCTTTTGGTGTCTGTCATTCATGATGACATCTGATTTCCTATTGTAGTCATCTAAATGGCCACTATGTCATACCCTATTCAGGGAAAGTTAAACTCCCTGAGATCATGAACTACATATTCCCCAAAGCTCCTGCAACAGTGCCTGCACAGCCTGGAAACAACAAAAACCAACGGAGTGGAGCTGGGTTCCCCGAAACGTGCCCCCTCTACTGGTCAACTAGTGATACTGACGACAGCACCAGGCTGGGGCACAGGAAAAAGCCAGGCTGCTCAGAGTTCTATACACAGAAAGGTAGGAGAAAGAGGGCTCCAAGGAAGCCCAAGGCTCTGGACTGAGTTAATCAAGTTCACTGATATCAAGAAAGTCTCTCAAGTTCTGGGTCAGGTCCTTCTGCCGCTTCCCTCGGCCTTCGCCATGGCGAGTGGCAGCAGGGCAGGGGCGTCGGCATCAGTGGCCGCGAATTTGAATGCTGTGAGGGAGACCACAGATCTTCTGCTTGAGATTTCAAGAATTGTGAATACTGGCTTAGATATGGAAACACTGTCAATATGTGTACAGCTTTGGGAACAAGGAATTAACCCAGAACCTTTATCATCTGTTATTAAGGAACTTTGAAAGGCTACTGAAGCACTAAAGGCTGCTGAAAATATGACAAGCTGTCTGGAGAGATCCCAATGAGATATGTCAAATTCTTCAAGAGGATATAAAGACTGCATTGTAGTCAAGAATGCACAATGAGTGGGGCGTGGTGGCACACGCCTGTAATCTCAGTGACTCAGGAGGCTGAGGCAGGAGGATTGCGAGTTCAAAGCCAGCCTCAGCAACTTAGCGAGGCTCTAAGCAACTCAGTGAGACCCTGTCTCTAAATAAAATACAAAATAGGGCTGGGGATGTGGCTCAGTGGCCGAGTGCCTCTGAGTTCAATCCCTGGTTCTTAAAAAAAAAAAAAGAATGTACAATGAAACCACTGCATGCAGCAGTGTAGAAAAATTTCTTTTAAAAAGAATTATGAGATCATGGCTTTATAAATCAGTGGAAAGTAGCTTACAGAGAGTACTATCAAATGTGTTCGCATCACATCTTATTCACTTTTTTTTTAAATGGCCCTAATATTTTGGCATCGCTGCTTATATTTATGTATTCCTTATTTTTGGCTCTGATAGCTTTAATTTTCTAAGCAGTCCGTCTATCAGATGTGCACACCTGCTGTGCCTGGTTGAAGTATAAGGGGAACCCATCAGTACTGATGCGTCGTAGTGATGACTTGTTGACATTTCCATTATAAACTTTAATTTTGAATTGTTTATGCATAACAACTGTTGATGTATGTTGTAGCAGGCTGAAATTTGACAGGATTTTAGCCACCATGTATGAATTTATAATTAAATTCCCTGTGTATATCAGAATCTTGTTTTTTAAAATAAGAGCATAGAAAACATTTCTTGTCTGCTCTTTAGCAAAATATGTTTAGTTTTTTAAACAGTTTCTGGGAGTTAATATTTGAACTAGATCTTTTTGTATGGACTGAAAAATAAAATTTCTAGAAACTTAGATTTTAAAAGTAGTAACAGGGCTTAGCTTAGTTTTTGTTTGTAATTTGAGTCATTTACACCTAATAAGAATATTAATTTAGAATGTTTTTCTTTTTCTTTTCTTTTCTTTTCTTTTTTTTTTTTTTTGCGGTGCTGGGGTTTGAACCCAGAGCGTTAGTGCTTACCAGGCAAGCACTCTACCAACTGAGCTATGTCCCCAGCCCTAGAATGTTTTTCTAAGTTTTATATTCTATAAATAAAGGCCTAAAAATAATGTATAAAGTGAACATAGCCAACGTGCAAAATTCCTTTAAACTTTTATTACATAAAAGTAATTGGAATTCTAGCCGGGCGTGGTGGTGCACCCCTGTACTCCCAGCACTTGGGAGGCTGAGTCAGGAGAATCTCGAGTTCAAAGCCAGCCTCAGCAACTTAGCGAGGCCCTAAGCAACTCGGTGAGACCCTGTCTCTAAATAAAATACAAAACAGGGCTGGGGATGTGGCTCAGTGGCCGAGTGTCCCTGAGTTCAATCCCTGGTTCCAAAAAAAAAGTAATTGGAATTCTTACTTAATAAATATGGTGTGAATATATAATAAATCACTAGATAGGTGGTGTGTTTCAATGATTATGTAATATTTTCTGAATAAGAATTTCTAGTAATTAGGGCTGGGGATATAGCTCAGTTGGTAGAGTGTCTGCCTTGCAAGCACAAGGCGCTGAATTCAATCCCCAGCACTGCAAAAAAAAAAAAAAAAAAAAAAAGAATTTCTAATAATTAAACAAAAACTAATGAAATGTACCAGGAATTGTAAGTATGCCTTTCTAAAAAAAAAGTATCTCTAACCAAGAAGCTGAATGCCTTAAAGATTGTGCTCAACCACCTCTGAATCCTTTTTTTTTTTTTTTGGTCCTCAAACTCACGATCCTCCAGCCTCAGTCTCCCAAGTGCTGGGATTACAGGTGTGCGCCACTGCGCCCGGCTCAACCTCTGAATCCTTAATGTCTGGATGAAGAGCCTGGCAGAACAAACTCATCTAATAAACAGTATTGCTTGTCTGTTTTTCCCCTGAGGTACTGGGGATTAAATCCAAGGGGCCGGCTACCATTGAGCTATGTCCCCAGCCCCTTTTTTATTTTGAGACAGGCTCTAACTAAGTTGCTTGAGATCCTCCTACCTCAGCTTCCCAAGTAGATGGGATTACAGGCATTTGTACCACTGTGCCTGGCTCCAATAAATTATTTATGGAATGAAAGGATACATAAAAGAGGAATTACAAAAACTGATCTGTGATTTGAGAGCTTTTGAGAAATAATATAAAAAGTAAGCTGGGCATGGACAACCGTAACCCCAGCTCTTTAGGAGGCTGAGGTAGGAGGACAACAAATTCAAGGCCAGCCTGGGTAACTTAGTGAGAACCTGTCTTAAAATAAAATATTTTTAAAAAGGGCTGGGACACAAGGCGTGGTGGCACATACATGTAATCCTAGTGGCTCAGGAGGATTGAGAGTTCAAAACCAACCTCAGCAAAAGTA
Organism: Glaucomys volans; assembly: GCA_020662805.1. Lineage (NCBI taxonomy): Eukaryota > Metazoa > Chordata > Mammalia > Rodentia > Sciuridae > Glaucomys > Glaucomys volans. The sequence continues at coordinate 678,557 of JAJEJO010000201.1, read as the reverse complement.
AGGCACTAAGCAACTCGGTGAGACCCTGTCTCTAAATAAACTACAAAATAGGGCTGGGGATGTGGCTCAGAGGTTGAGTGCCCCTGAGTTCAATCCCTGGTACCCAAAACACAAAAACAAAAACAAAAACAAAAAAGGACTGGGGCTGTAATTCTAGGGACTTGGGAGGCTAAGGCAGGAGGATCACAAGTTTGAGGTCAGCTGTGGCAATATGGTTAAGATCCTGTCTCAAAATAAAAAATAAAAAGGGGTAGGGGGTTTCCCTCAGTACTGCAAAAATAAGTAAGTAAATAATCAAAAACTAAGATACAAGACAATAATAAAAATGGCTGTGTATCTATTATACACCAGCCAGACCCAGTACTAACTGCCTTACATATACATCATTTCCAACACTCACAAGAATCCTGTGGGGAAGCTAATATTGTTCCCATTTCACAGATAAGAACAATGAAGTCTCAGCTGGAATTTCAACCTCAGAGGTATCAACATTTCAGAATCCGAGCCACCTGATACAGCCTCTGGGCAACACTGGCCACGGGAGATTTTGTGTTAAGATAGCAACCTTCTATTTCCTCCAATCTCTGAACAGTAAGTGTCCATGAGACCTTAAGCCTGAACAGACTGCCATTCCAGGCCTGCTGCTCCCCATGGCCCTGCAGACAAGGGTGTCTGCCTGGAAGCACACACTCCCTAGATATTACCTCTCAGAGCTGAAGTTGGAGGCAGTAACAATCACATCGTCCTTGCTCTGCACCAGCACAGGGATCTTCCGGCAGCCTGGTGACTTCAGCAGGCGCTGCAACAGCTTCAGGGTTTCTTAAAGGGTAAAATGGAACAAAATTAGGGGACGTGGTCATCTCTTTGGCCAGGATTCCAGGGTAAGACAGGTCCATTATCACTGATGCAAGGAGACAGACAGATGAACCAGTGTTAAACGCCACATGCCTGGAGACACAAAAAGAAGGATCAGAACTTTTGATGGGTACATGCTACTAGTGTAGAAGAGCACAGATGGAGTCTATTCTAAGCTGTGTCTAAAACCTGGCAGACATCTCCAGGCTCTTAGGATATTCACATCCTGTAGACAAGTGACTGAGGAGTCCCCAAGAAAGATAATGTTATCCCCAGAATGTCCTGCTTCCTGGAAAAAAATTTCATCTAATCAAAGGACCTCTTGGACATTCAGAAGTCTGCAGAGGCCCTTATTAATAAGAGGTTTTCTCACAAGACAGAGTCTACTCTTCTAAAATCTGCAACAGTGAGGAAGAGGTGCACAGAGAACTCGTCCTGCAAACCTGGTTGAACACTTTGGCGGTAAAAAGCCACCAGGTCCTCTGCTCAGACTCCTCCATATACATTCAGCACTGATGACAGAGCCCAATACCTGCTGCCAGGGGGCATCTGAAAAGAGGAGCCAGATTAGGGACTTTAAGAATTCTGCAACTGGAACCAAAAGTGATGACGAACAGGAAAATTCTAGGCTGTGCTCAGATCAAGAATTAAATAGGGGAGGAATAAGCAGGTTTTGGGCTGAAAGAAATTCAGGTCAATGTCTGAGCACAATATAAGGAAACAGAAGATTCTGGGCTGAAGTGCTGGCAGCAGTGGTACAGTTGGTGACAGTCCCCAACAGAGAAGCTACCACCAGCTGGAGGAGACTTCACTTACCTTGTAGGATGTTGGCAGGACACATGTCAATCTTGGTGACTACCACAAAGACAGGTACATTGAGTGCCAATGCCAAGCCCAGATGCTCCTTGGTCATTCCTACAATGCCAGCATTGCTGCCCACCTGCCCCAACACAGAAAGAAACTGTCAGGACAAGGGAGGCAGAAGATGCCCCTGGGTGGGCACAGGAGCTCAAAGAAGTCTATCATAAAAGGCTGGGCTGGGCACAGATCACTTTAACCCAGATTCAGCAAAGTGGGCAACCCAAACCTGAGATTTGTAAACAATACAAAAGAAAACTCAAGGGAGTCTGGGAAAACTACTGCCTAGAGTCCTCAAAGTGGATCTGGCTTAACATCTGGTCCTTAGTTTCCCCCATCTGCAAAATAAGAGGATAAACAATCTCCACTTTAGCAGGTCACTTTAAGTTTAGAAGCTGTAACATCTAAAGAACCCAGCACACAGCTAGCATGAACTAGGTGTTCATACAATGGCAGCTGTTATTATTCCTTCTAGTAACAATAAAACATTTTCCAAATGCACCATAAAGACTGGTTAAATAAATTAGGTCATGTACAAAAGAAAGAAGAAATGTTGATATGAGCTGTTAATGGCAGAAAATAAAAGCAATGTGTATATAATATGCAACCATAAAAAGAGGTGAGCAGGACAGGGACATAACTCAGTGGTAGAGCGCTTGCCTTGCAGATGCAAGGCCCTGGGCTTGATCCCCAGCACTGCAAAAGAAAAAGAGGCAATACCAGGCACAGTTGCACATGCCTATAATCCCAGTTACTCAAGAGGCTGAGGCAGGGAGATCTCAAGTTTGAAGCCAGCCTGGGCAACTTAGTGAGACCTGTCTCAAAATAAAAAATAAAAGGGCTGGGGATGTAGCTCAGTGGTAAAGCACCTGCCTAACATGCACCAGGCCCTGGGTTTGGTCCCCAGTACTGAGAAAAACAGAAATAGAAGTGAACGAGCTGGACCATTATTTGAAAAAAGCAGCTGTAATGTAAGCCATTTGGGGAACATGTGAGATAGTATAAACACAAACTAGACACTGGGGGACACTAGGGAACTATTGTTCATTTTCTTGGTTACAGTAACAGTAGATTACCCACACTTTTATAAGTTATATGCTCAAGCATTTGGGGTAAAGAGTCACTATGTCTTCAAGATAATTTCAAATGATTCAGTCAAAAAAGGAAAAAGAATACACGTACCCATATGCATGTATCACATTAATTATTATTGAATCTAAATGGTGGGTTTATGATATTCATTATAGTGCTCTTTCAACTTTTCTCAATGTTTGAAATTAGAGGGAAAGAATATACACATCTTTGCTGGTATGAATACCAAGTGTCTCTGGCAGGTTCACAGAACTGGAAATGCTGGTTGCTTCTGGTAGGAAACGAGAGAAAGGTGGGAGAGCAACCAACCCCCCCCCACACACACACACACATACTAGGCAAGTGCTCTGCCACTGAGCTGCACCCTAGCCTGGAAACTTGTCACCATAAGCATTTTGGTGCCTTCTACTTTTGTGTCACACGAATGTACTAGTCACTAAAACAAAATTAAGGGAGAAGCTGCCAGAACATGTCCACAAGGTGCTCTGCACATTCCCAGGTGTCCTCTCCATCCTGCCCTCATGGAAATCCACAACTCGGAGGGGAAGCCACCACCCCTGCAGCATGGGCCTAACTGCTCCTTTCTTCTTTGTCAGGACACTTCCACAGTCTTCCTCCCGTTTCTTCATATTCCCTTTCAGTCCAACTCAGAACTTGTTCTTCTCAAGCTGGACGAGGGAGTATCCTATCACTCTATTATTGATATATTGAGGCAAGGTCTTGCTAAGTGGCCCACGCTGACATTGAGAATCTGTAATCCTCTTGCCTCAGCCTCCTGTGTAGCTGGGATTACAGGCGTGCACTACCACACCTGGCTCCAGTACTTATTCTAAATTGGTTTTTATGCACTTCTTAAAAGCAACTGCCCCAAATACGCTCTGTGGATCTTCCACTGAGATCCCTTCCTATAGCAGCTTTTCTTACCCAATCAAGAGAGTTGGTGACGGCCCTTTGCAATGTTCAAAGAAATAGGAGATCAAATCACGTTGAGATCCCAAGAACCTCAGGCACAGAGCTGACAAGTGTACACACAACATGTTCTGCCTCTCTACTCCTCTCCAGTTTGTGGAGTTGGCCTGAGAACCTGTGTTTGTGGGGCAACTTGAGCAAGCTTGCTAGGAGCAGATGCTTGTGTTTACCACACTTATTAACACACACAGCTGAGGAACTGGGAATGGGGAAGGGCTCTGGGAAGGGCTTGCCAAAGGGAAACTTGCTCACATGCACTCACTCCCACCCCCTCGAAGCTGTGCACAGGTTGCAGGCCTCAGCACTCCTGCTCCATCCACGGAGGAAGCTCACAGGACACACACAAGCATAGCAACAAGATCCAACACAGGGCCCTCTCTTCCCTCTCCTTTTCAGTGAATCTACATGATAAGTTGCTCAAAAATCAAATCATGCTTGACTGAGCTCTCTGGGAGCCCCAGGACAGCTGGCTGCGGCTGTCATCAGGTGAGCCCAGTACCAGCGCCAGTCGAACAGGAATCCCACAGCACCAGCTTACATGCTGGCCCTCCTGACTGCTGCTCCATCTCCTCAGGTGAGGTACTCCCTCCCACCCTCCCCAAGCCTCCCCTCCCTGAGGGAGCCACCCAACACCTCCAAAAAGTATCCCATGCTCTGAAGAAAACATTCCTGAAGGCAATCAAGAAAGCCCAGGAGACCCCTTCCCTACACCTCTCTGAAAAACAAGAAATGTCAAACGACACCTTTTTTTTTTTTTTTTGAACCAGGGACTGAACTCAGGGGCACTTGGCCACTGAGCCACATCCCCAGCCCTATTTTGTATTTTATTTAGAGACAGGGTCTCACTGAGTCACTTAGGGCCTCGCTAAGTTGCTGAGGCTGGCTTTGAACTCGCAATCCTCCTGACTCAGCCTCCCAAGTCGCTTGGATTACAGGCGTGCACCACCACGCCCGGCTCAAACGACACCTTTTTTAAGACAAGAAGACCCCTCCTGGTCTAACACAGGGGAGACTACAGAGAGGACCCCTTGAGAAGACTACAGAGTTCACCTAAGATCACAAACTTGCCAGCCTTACCCAGCGCCAGAGCCCCAAACCAACAGGCCTCAGAACAATTCTAATCCCTTGCCCATGATCCCCCGAAGCCCAGAAGCCCCTCCTGAGGCACATCACGCTTACCATGAGCATGCAGAAGTCAGGCAGGTGGCCAGTCATGCCGAAGACAGTGGTCTTCAGGTACTTCTCGTGGCCAGCCAGGTCGATGAAGGTGATAACCTTAGTGGACTTCTCACAGATCTTTGTCCACTCCAGGCTGCCACCATGGCTGTCAGGCTTGTTCACCACATTGCCTTCACTGTCAAAGCCCAGAATGTCATTGCCCACGCTGCTGGTGCGACCAGATTCAATCTCATGTTTGTGGCGGAAGAGCTTCTGGCGGGCAAAGCCACGGCCATTGTCCAGTTCCCCATGTGTCAGGACCCCCAGGAGCGTGCTTTTGCCGGCATCCACATTGCCCACAACTGCTACCCTGTGCACAGGAACCCAGACAGCAGTATGTGAGGATCAGTGAAGAGAAAACTCAGAGCCCCAAACCTTGATCCCTGAGCCCAGGCTCGCCCCTGTGCCCCTGGGCTCAGAGCTACTCCTGTTCCTGGATCAGCATGCTGGAATGTTCCTGGGGCTGTATTCAGGGAGTACGACGGTATTCAGAAGGCTCCCTCGATAACTAGCTCTCCAAACTTCCACCACTGGGAAGAGCCCCAAAGCTACCACGGCACAAAATCCTCTCTCCCCAACTCTGGGCTCTAGCCTCTCGGGCTGACGGAGCAGCAGATGCAGATGCAGTCCCAGAGCAGCCAGAGGAGGCATGGCTGGGCCCCTTCCCACTCTTCCCATGTGGAAATACTGAGGGACAGGAAATGCAGAAATCAAGTAGAGAGAGCCCTCATGACCCTTGGCACTCTTGTCTTGCCTCAGGAAAGGACAGGAGGGAAGGGGTAGAGCCGACACATCAAGAGTCACAAGCCCATCACTGTTCTCTGTAAAGTCCTAGCCCCAAGGTCATGCAGTGTGGACCTCGGCACTGTACTGAGGCCTCCTCACCTGACCTCCAGGAAGTCATTGTCGCCTACTCGTTTCCGGACCAGATAATCACGCACACGGCCCCCAGCTTCTTGACGCTCCCGCAGGAGGATGACATCAGCCTCTATCTGTTCGGCCATGCTCTTCACAGTGGCGTAGGAGGCCTCCATGTCAGCTTCGCTCAGCCCGTACTCAGTCCCATCTGGAGACAAGAGTCCAGACATCAGCAGGAGAGGGAGTCCTGATCAAGCAGCCTGCTAACGAGCTGGCCAGTCCAGTACACCTAATAAAGGTTCCGCCAGGCACTGAGAGGACGCGTACCCTACCTGAGAGAAAACTCAGGCACAGAGTTAAGGTGAGACAGTGCCCAAGCAGAGCAGTGGGTAACTCCTTCAAGTCAATCACTGAGACTCTCCTAGGTTTTAGGCCAAGTCTCCTGCTAGGTGCTAGGAATACAGGGGCCCTGAATGAGCTCACAGTCCTGCAGGAGAGACAGACAGCTTGAGTGCTGTGCTGCCCAACTGGACAGAGAAGTACAGCACAGCCTAGGCAGGGGAGGGCAGCTCTGCAGGTGCCGACCCCAAGCAGGGCCTGGGAAATGAGCCCGCACAGAAAAGAGGAAGGACGTTCTGCCAGAGGAGCAAAGTGTGGAGCATGGCATGTCATGGCATGCTCAGGGACCAAGAAGTGGCCACGTGTAGGGATCAGGACAGGGTCATAGAATGGCAGAACACATGAGAGGAAGAAGCTGATACAGCAGACAGACATCCACAGAACAACTTTTGTATCACGTCACAGGGAACCTGGGGGTCACTCAGGGAAGTAACATGGTCAGATCAAGGTAGGTCAGAAGATCTCCTGGGCAGCAAGTGAGGGTCCAGAAAGGGGGAGCACAGTGAGGAAGAAATTCTAATAATCAAGGCAAGCAATGAGAAGAGGAAGATGGGGAGATGGGAAGGATTTGAGGATCGCTTTAGAGAGAGATTTTAACTGAGGTGGCTCAAGTGAAATGTCTGGCAAGCACCTGGAATAAAAAGTGAGGGGAGAGGGGCAAAGGGGAGGTAGATAACAGGGATGGGTCAAACAACCACTTGTCACTGAGCACCTATGGGACCACTAGCTGGGTGCTTCCCCGAGTAACTGGTTTTAATTCCCACCATCGCTGCCTCAGTCGGTGCCCCAGGCTCTCCCCTGGAAGAACCCCTCCAGCAGAGCAGCTTCTCTTTTACCACTGAAAAACACCTTGCCACACCAAGCATGTTCCTGTCTCCTTCCCCGCTCTGCCCTGTGCCCTACAAACAAGGCCCTCACTCCTAAATGAAGAAAAGGAAAATCACCCCCTCTTCCTTACCCCGTTCATCTCCTGAGCTACCATCTCCTTTCCTCCCCTGACACCAAACAGCTCGGAATAGCCAGCCTTGCTGACCGTCCCCACTTGCTCAGAATCAGTGCCTCCTGAAGAAACCACAGTTGGCTACCGTCTTCAGTGGCCTTCTACCACTCTATCCCAGGTTCTTTCCTTGACCCCTACAACACTCACTGCTGGTCACCCTGCCTGTCCTTCTGGAAGGATGTCCCTCCTCCCCTGCCTGCCCATCCCCTGACCTCTCTTGATGTGCTCCTTACCCTGTCTCCCCTGCTCCCATCCCCTCTCTCTCCGGGTGACATCTGTCAGTGGCCCTCTTTTCTCTCTTCTAAACTTTCCCCTTTGCCATCCCATTCTATGGCTTCACTCATCATTTTGAAAACTACAGACACACTCATGTCTAGCACTGCTGCTTCCCTGAACTTCACACTGCATTTCCAATGGTCTGGAAGATAACTCCTAGAAGTCTGATGTCCAGACTCAACCACTAGCACCCCGCCTCTTTCATTTATTTGCAGGACTGAGGCTTGAACCCAGGAGTGGCCCACCACTAAACTATCCCCAACTCGTTTCATTTCTGAGGACACGGTCTCACTAAATTGCCCAGGTTGGCCTCAAACTTGCAATCCTTCTGCCTCAGCCTCCCAAGGATTACATACAGGCATATGCCACTATGCCTGGCAAACATCACACTTTAAACAATAGCAAAAAAACAAAACAAAACAAAACAAACAAAAAAAAAAGATCAGCCTCATTGGGGTCTTCACTGTAATCACAGGAGGTAAATTTTTTTTTCTTTCTTTTTTTGCTACTGGGATTGAACCCAAAGGTGCTTTAACCACTAAACTACATCACCAGTCCATTTTAAACTTTGAGACAGGATCTCATTAAGTTGCTGAGGGTTTCTTTAAGTGCCCGAGGCTGGCCTGCCTCAGCCTCCTAGGTTACTGGGACTACAGGCCTGTGACACCATGCCTGCCTCGCCTTCCCTGTTCTAATAATGGCAATACCATCCTTCCAGTCAGCCCAGTATAACACTCATTGGTCCAGGCCAGCTGATCCAATCTCTTCATCTTGCCCTTCACCCTCTGCTGCCTACCCTTTTAGCCAATCCACTGCCACCAGCCTGATTCCAGCCCTTATTTTACCCAAATTCTCACTGTATACACTCTAACAGGTCTTGACAAATTGGGCCTCTATTCCTTCCATCTGTCCTGCATAGACCCACACATTTAAACCAAGCAAACCGCAGCTCTGAGGTTGTCACTTCCACATTAAAATCTCTGACTGGCTTTCCAGACCCAGTAGCATTTCAGCCCAATTCCTTACGGGTCTCCCCAGTTTATTTCACACTCTTTTCTGTCTACCCCACAAGCTCTGTCCCAGTGCAAGTGGCCCAGTCACCAATCCTCATGGGTTCTGGGTGTGGTTCCAGCTCTACATCTTCACTCATGGACCTTCTATCCCTAACAGTTAATCCGGATACCTACTCCTGCAAGATCTGAACCAGTCTGCTCAGAGGCCCCACAAATATCTGTCTCCTTTGTGGCATTTGCCTTATCCTACCCTGTGCAGTACTGTTTTGAATACATGCCCCGCACCGTGCCCCATGCATGTTAGGATAGGGACCACATTTCATTAATTCTCTCATGCCCCACAGGGGTAGCTTTCCTCTGCCAAGTCCTCAAATGTTTGTAAAATGTAAAAAAGTAAACCAAGAGAGCACAGCTGTGCTGAAGAATTTCTATAAATGCATGGGCAAGTGAGCCCAGAACCCTTTGTGGGTGAGAGGAGGGCAAGCATTACTAAGGGAAGGCTGGTGAACCCTGCCATTCTCACTGGACTCCAATTCTATCCAACCTCCCCTGCCTCTATATAATAAAAAGTAGTGCTTTCAGGTCCTACTTTTCAGCAGGAACCATTGCCAATGTCACCTTGTCCATCAGGGCTTTCACTAGGTCACAACACCCCTCTCCAGCATGCATTACATTCCCCACCCTGGAGTGGAGACAAAGGCCAAGGAGAAAAGCCACAGAGGACCAATTACTAAAGGCCACTTACTCAGCCATGCCCAACCCTAATCAGATTTCCATCCTGCTGGCTCCTGTACCTTTCCTCTGAGCAGTCTCCTGCTCAAGGTGCCGGAATGCTTTCCAGACCTCTGGGATAATAACACCTCTGGCTTGGCATTGAAGGACCCTCAGGACTGGGTCCAGCCTACCTGTGTGGCCTCCCCTCCTGACCTCACACACTCCACTCCCACCTTACTGGATTACTTCTGGTCCACTAAATAGTCCAATTCTCTGGCACCTCCATGCCCCTGCCCACTTGCCACTTCTCCCTTTACCTGGAGGAGTCCTGCTCATCCTCAAGGGGCAGCTCCTCTGTATGGCCTTTCTTGACTCCCCACGAAGACTTACAACCCTTCCTATGTCCCTTGTGCTTGCAATACAGCACAAGGCTCTTTCGTCATACTTTGTATCTGATAAGCAAACAAGGTTTTTTGTTTATTTCTTGCAGTGCCAACCGAACCTAAGGCCTCGAGCATGCTAGGAGAGTTCTCTACCACTGAGCCACAAGCCCAGCCCCAAGAAGTTCTTTTTGAAAGAAATCTCAAGGTAAATCAATAGTCTGGGATCCTGAAAAAATTACTGAAACTACTAACAATTATATGCCAGGTGATTTCCTTGAATTCTCATTTAATCCTCACCATTTCACCAGGTGATAGGTTCTATAATTATCCACACTTTAAGAGAAGGAAAAAACTTAGCAGAAGGAAAAAACTCACATTTTAAGAGAAGGAGAAAATTCTGACTTAATTAGAAATTTTTTTTTTCTTTTTTTAGGTGAGATGGGGGTAATGTATTGAACCCAGGAGCACTCTACCACTGAGTTACATCCCCAGCTCTTTTTTGATTTTGACACAAGGTGTTGCTAAATTGCCAAGGCTGGCCTTGAACTTGCAATCCTTGTGCCTAGCCTCCTGAGTGGTTAGAATTACAGGCGTCACCACGCCCAGCTTCATTAGAATTTTTAAAAGTCTGATTTATCCATACAAAATTTCTCAGAGGTTGGGTAGGGAAGGTGTCATTATCCCCACTTAACAGAGGAAGGATGTGATAAACAGGTGCAACACCAAGGACACAGGAAATCAGTGGCGAAGCCCACCCCTGGAGGCCGTGCATCTGGTTTAGTCCTCTGATGTTCAACTTGTTTAACTAGTTCTGATCTCCTTCTGCCTCTAAAGAATTCCAGCAAGAAGGAGTCACTATGAATCTAATAGCATCCAACTGGTAGATACAAGAATAATGCTCGAGCCGGGCGCGGTGGCGCACACCTGTAATCCCAGCACTTGGGAGGCTGAGTCAGGAGGATCAAGAGTTCAAAGCCAGCCTCAGCAACTTAGCGAGGCCCTAAGCAACTCAGTGAGATCCTGTCTCTAAATAAAATACAAAATAGGGCTGGGGATGTGGCTCAGTGGCCAAGTGCCCCTGGGTTCAATCCCCAGTACCAAAAAAAAAAAAAAAAAAAAGAATAATGCTCGAGCTGACAAGTGTTGAACACCTTCTCATGCTTTGCCATGGGAGGGTAACTTAGTTGTCAACTGCCAAGGCATGGTGAAATTCAGAGTTCACATCACAGGACAAAAGAAAAGAGAGAGTCTTAAGAACCTCGGTCTTCAAAGACCAATCCCAACCCTTGTCAAATTGACCTTTATGTGGTTTCTGAAATTCTACAAGCATGAAGTGATCTTTGAGTAGTTCATCTTACTAAAGCAGGCCAGATATGCACTTGACAAGCTTTCAAAAGGCTATCAATGATTTCTTAGTCACCAAATGAAATGGCCTTTTCTGAACCTGGCATGCACTGCTGCCTAAGCAGCACTAGACGATGCTGCCCAACTCCCTCCCTCTCTTGATATGCAGCCTTCTGGTTGCCTATCTCTCTGACCAGGCCTCTTTTCAGATGATAAGACCCACAAGTGGGGAGGTGGCAGTAAGAATGAAAAGGAAAGAAGAGATAGAAGAGACATTTCAAAAAAGGCACAGCAGTATTTGGAGATCAAATTCTTCTTTTTGTCACTCCTGTAACATTTCTGAATATTGCTTTATACCAAAGAAGGTATTTGTGTATGATCTTTGCTCCTTGGGGCAGGAACAAGGTATCTTCCTCTGCAGTGCTGGAGATCAAGCCTAGGTACTTGCACAAGCTAAGAAAGCACTCTAGCACTGAGCTACATCCCCAACACAGGGACCAGATTTTAAGTATCCAAAAGAGTTTTGTAACAGTATCAAGCCTTAGAAGATACTTAATTGATATATGTCAAATAGTTAAAGAATGAAATGATTTTGAGATACCAATCTGAAACTCACACTGCCTTTACAAAGCCTACACTGAGTCAAGGAAACTGTTCCCTTAAGGATGCATCCAGGCCCATCTTGGGCATCCTGCAGATGACAGAGACAAGTACTGGTACAGGCTGAATTCATAATCCTTAACAACGGCAGCTGTCATTTCAGAAAAGATAATGTCATAGTGAAGATGAAGGTAAGTAGGCCTTGTATTGAGGGTATAAACGAGGAGTGACCAGAAAATAAAAATCTACAATACAATCTGGTTCTGTTATGGGGGTTGCCTTCCTCTAGAACAGAGACCCCATTTCAATGAATAAGCAGGTTAAAGGACAATAACTACAATGGTCACAAGCTTACTGTCTGACAGGATCTAGTGGGGAGAGAAAGGACGTCTGTTATCACAGCTATCAAAACTGAACGGTCAGTGTTCTGGGCCAAGGCAGGGAATACTGGCACTTCCTCACTGACATGACAAACAATCACAGAGGATCTCTGCTTAGCAGGAAATGGGAAGCAATGGGATCCACAAACAGGGATTGAAGGGGAAGACCTGGTGCTGCCCTGGACAGGTTTAATGCAAGACCCATGACTTGCTCTGCTACCTTGGACAAGAAAGTTTCCTTGCTTTGTGATTCATTTTGTCTCATGCAAAGGGGGAGTACTGAGGCAGAAAGGAAGCATCTGTAGAATGCTTGGAAAGGGAATCTTTAAAGCCAACAGGATGTGACCACTAGTGTGGAAATTGTCCTCCTAACAGTTCCGCAGATATTAAAGCATCAATGCAACCAAGACACATGAGCAGTTGTTAACAAAGAGGGAAAATGTGCTCTAAAGAATTGTTAAAAATAAATGAAAGGAAACTGCTCACCTGATCCCTGCCCAATGACATATATGGTCTCTCCGCATCCCTCGTCCATCCTCTCCCACATCTGCCGAAGTAGGCTGTCATACTGCTCTGATGTAGGGCTCACTAGAACCAGCTAGAAGAGAAACCAATAGCCTTAGGACCACACTTACTAGAGAGCACCATAGCCAAAGCTAATCAACAAACAGCCTTACCAAAGATCCTGACTGAACGCCATAGTATCCTAATCGAAAATAGCTACACACTCCCCTTATGCCCTGCCTCTCCTCAGATAGCATTATATGACCCAGAGGATACACTGCAAGACTATGTCTGAGCCACAAGCCCGCTGTAGAGAGGGTATGGGCAGCTTGCCCCCTGCTGCTTCACAGGAGGGTTAGGACCCAAACAGCTCAGAATTTGGCATTGTGGGTAGAAGCAGATGAACAGTGCTTTACACCTAGACACCAGCCTCCTACCTGCACTTTGCATCTGGAAATCAAGGACAGAGATCTCATATAGCCATGTCCTCCACCCAAAGGCCAATGACTTCCATAAGAGCAAAAGAATTCTGTTCTACCCTGTCTTAGATATCTTGATTTTTTGGGAAACAACAGTGAAAACTGCTTACAAGACTTACTTTCAGAAAAAGAATACCCCTACCACTAAGGTGAGTATCAGCACAACCACTGTGCAAATTTCTGTCAGTAACATTAAAGCATCAACTCCTGATGAGGGGAGGCCATTCACCAAAAGGCACGTCAGGCCTCATTCTCAAACCACCCTGGACAAAGAATTTAACTCTCTGAATCTCAGTTTTTCAATCTATAAAATAGAAATATTCCTACCTTGCATCCTAAGGCCACTGTAAAGACCAAAAAAAATAACACATAAAGCAACTAGTTCACAGTTCAATAAATGGTCATAACAAAGTTTTCTCCACTTGGGCATTTCTTAAAAAAAAACTTGCAGGAAACTCAGCCCACCACTGTTCACTGACTGTTTCTCCCTTTGTAAACTCTTAGAGCCCTAAATCTTCATATTCAATTGTAGTGATGGTCTAAATGTCTAGTGTCATCTTTTCAGGACTCCAATATATTCAACCCATCCCTTCTCTCCTCCATGTGGTGTTTTTTCTTTTCAATATCATCAATACTTAAATACATATAACTTTTTAATTTCAAAATCATAAGGCTTTCCCCAGCTATGTGATGAAGTAACACTTCCCTAATCATGAACATTAAATAAGCTGGTCAGGAAATAAGGCACTACCTTTCTTGGCAACTCTGTCCTGCAACTTCCTACTGTTTTCAGGTTTCTTCAGGACCATGACTGTGTAATGACATCCAGCTTGTCCACTTTTGAGTCAGGTGCCTATCTTATAACTTCCTGAGTTGACTCACCAGAGGTTGTAATTGTAACCTGGATGCTACCTGGGTCATACTGCCCCATACATTCTCTCTCACCGTCTCTCCCAGAGCTTGGTCACCCTCGTTATGGCATCAGAAGTACCAGGGGGGACCACTGTGACAAACAAAAGCTAGCTGGTTGCCAAGTACTCAACTGAGACTAGAAAGAGAAAGAGGAGTAGAAAAATTGCTTTCTTGGGTTGAAGGTAAAGTTCTCTCTAGTTTAGGGCCAAGTTACATGCACTTTTGCCATCATAAACTATGAAAAAGTCACAAATATTTTCAAAGGTTGATAAAAAATCTCTACTGTATCCTACAACAGGTAGGAAGTGGTATTGGTGTTCTATCTTCCATCAGCTGCTATTTAAGCTATACAGGGAATTAAGGGCTATCTAGTCACTTCGGAATATTCACTGCGTCTCTAGTATGGATCCAGCACTATACTACACGTCTTAACATACACTTCTAATTTTTGCAACGCATCTGGACTTTCTTAAGATGAGGGAGCTGGAAAACTGAGAGGTTAAGAAACTCTCCCAAGGTCACAGGGCCTGTCTAATGGCAGAGCAGCAAAGGGAAGCCAACCCCCTTTGACTCCCAAGTTGGCATTCACTCCTTTAGCGATGCTAAGCACTTTCGAAACAACAGTCACATCTTATACTTACTTTTCAAATTTCCACAATGCCAAGCAGATGCTAAGCCCTGTATTCCTGCCTATCTTCACAACAGCACAGAAAACACTATTTAAAACGCCCTCCATTATTCCACTCAAACAAGATGAGGTTCCACTTCCAGATGGCGAGATTCTGGGTCATGCCCATCTTTCCATTTTGTTTTGGGTGGACTCGAAAAGTGGACATTCCTTCCCCCCGCCCGAGCGGCTACTTTCTGTTTCCTTTACCGAGACGGGGAAGGGCAGCGGGCGCGCCCGCCTCCGCTCCGGCTACCTGTCCGCATCCCGCCCCCGCCGAGCCTCCGCGACCCTCGGCCGGCCGGGCCTCCAGGGAGCGTCCGCCCTGGGCTCGGGGTCCCCGCACAGGTGCGAGAAAAGGGGTTGGCGGCGCCACGCGGGGACCGGCGTCGCGCAGGGCGCTTCGGGCGTCGGGGCGCCGCGTTCCACGTGGCGGAGCCCGGGGCTGCGATCTCGGCGGGAGCCTGGAGCGCGGGAGGCCGGGTCCGCGCCGCCGGGGGACAGGAGCGGCTTCGAGGCACCGGGGACTGCCCCGGCCCTCCCAGTCCCGGAGACCGGCAGGTGGCGGGCTCCGGCCCCTCCTCGCGTCCCTGCCTCCCCGCGACTGGACGGCCGGCTGCCCGCCGTCGCCCCGGAGACGGCTCGGCCCTCTGGGGTCCCCTCAGCGCCCGCCGCCGCCGCCCGGGCCTACCTTGCTGGTGAGGTCCAGCTCCGGCTCACCGTTGAGCGCCTCGCCGTCCTCGCTGCAGTCCGAGTCGAAGCCGCCGTGGAGGCGAGCGGCGGCCGCTGCGGCCCTGGCCGCCCCCGGGGAGCTGGGCTCGGGGGCAAACATCGAGGCCGGCACCGGCGAGTCCATCGGGGAGCGACTCCGCTCCGCCGCCATCTTTAATAACTTAGGCTAATTCGCAGCCGGCTGCCCTCCCTCCTCAGCTCATTTGACTAATCTATGCGTGGACCCGCCCCTGCCTCATCGGAATAATTTATGCAAAGCCTCTCCCGCCGTGCAGGGAGTGACACGTATCTCTAGCTAAGACACAACCGAGCAGGCCTCGCAGCCACCAATCGCTGCAGCCCTTTCAAGTACCTAATGAATAATTAATGAGACCCAAATCCCAACAACAAAAGTCTGAGACGTCACGCGCCGGGGAGGGGACAACATCGTGTCCACGCTACCTGCCTGGAGCCTTCCCGCCAACAGAAACCGTACAGAGTATGACTGATTCAGCCGGCAACCAATAAGGAGAGAAAGTCAAAGAACGTTTCCCGCGCCCCGCCCCTTCACTCCTGCCTTCCAGAGGCGGGGCTCCGCTCCCAAATCCTACAGCAAAACAGTCGCGGCAAAGAGTCTTCCAATGATAGACAGGGACCAGACCCAATCTAGTCCTCCGTAGGTCCCGCGCCTCGGGCTGCCGCTCAAGGAGATAGTAAACTGCAAAACCAGCCTCCATCCAGTGACTGAAGTAGTCGCTGGGGCTGGAACGCGGTGCCTGACGTGCTGGCATGCTCCAGGCAAATTTAATAGTAGAATCGATGCTGTGTATTCCAAGAGTTGTAATACTGTAGCAGCCAGAGTGAGGCGATTAATTAAACGCTGACCTTGCTGGGCACTGTGGCGTCCGCCTGTAATTCCGGCGATTCGGGAGACTGAAGTAGCAGGATCTCAAGTTCGAGGCCAACCTCAGCAATTGAGTGACACCCTGTCTCAAAATAAATATGGGGGTGGAGGGGAGAAGTCCGGGGATGTAGCTCAGTGATAGAGCGCCTCTGGGTTCAATTCCTAGTACCGCCCAGAGGGAAAACAAAAACAAATACAAAATCGCTGACCTTGGGAAAATTCTCCATTCATCGCCTATGCCTAGAGAGCATTTGACATAAACAAAACAAAGGCAAGCAGCAAAATATAAGCCAAAAATACCTCCCACATTTCATTTCTGGTGAACAGTTACGCCAACATCTAGGGTCTGTTAAGGTAGATCACATGTTGGAGACCAGCGCCTGCAATTTAAAGAGCCCCTGGCGGGGGGCGGGGGGGCGGGTTAAAGGGCTGGGGATAGAGCTTAGTGGTAGAGCGTCCTTGGGTTCAATCCCCAGTACCACCGAAAGAAAAAAATAAATAAAATAAAACGCTGACATTAAAGAGAGTTTTCCATTCATTGCCTCTGCTGAGAGAGCAGTTACACAAACAAAACAAAGGCAGGCGGCGAAAATGTAAGCCAAAAATACCTCTGCACATTTCTGGTGAACAGCTATGCCAAGACCTAGGGTCTGTTAAGGCAGTTTCCTTCAGATTATTTTTCTATTGTCATCAGTTGTGGAAAGCCCCAATTCAAGACGCCATCCAAAATGCATCAATTTTAATATCTTAAATTTCTGTTTAAAACATCTGAAAACCATAGAATTTCATGGTAGGTGACATGAGGGATTAACCAAGATCTAATAATACTGGCTGGACTTGGTCACTCATCCTAAGCAGTAGGTAAGAAAGAACAGTCATGTGAGAAGGTACCCCAGTTTTAAGGTTTGGATCCCAAGATTTAGTGAGCAAGAGACAGGGTTTAAAACATAACTTTGAGCATGCCTGTAACCCCAGCAGTGATGGAGGCTGAGGTAGGAGGATTGCAAATTCGAGGCCAGATGAGTAATTTTAGCCAGGCCCTAAGCAACTTAGCAAGACCCTATCTCAAAAAATAAAAATGGCTGGGGATATTGCTCAGTGGTTAAGCACCCCTGGGTTCAACGTCCAGTGCAAAAACAAACAAAAATCGGTAGAGATTTGGGTTGGCAAGGAAAATAGGCTTACTCAAAACTAGCTTTGAGGAAGATAAGCAAGACTTTTCTGTCTGCAATTTCCATCTTCTCGGGACTTAGGGGCACAGAAAATTTTTATAAGAGAAAAGGAAGCACTGTGGAACAAATAGCAGGAAATAGACACTACCTTGTAGATTTAGCTAGGGTTGGGGGTGTAGCTCAGAGAGTGCTTGCCTAGATGTGCAAGACCCTGGGTTCCATTCCCAGTACTGCAAGTGGGGTGGGGAAGGGCCCGCCTGTGGAATTTACTTATCCAGAGAATATGTCAGTCTTACTTTCCTTGGTGATCTGCACTCAGTATAAGGAAGTTTTTTATTCTCAGCATGAGGAAGTTTAGGAGCTCCGTGTCAAAAGTGGCCTTGTTAGTTGCAGGGATCTATCTACCTGAAAGTCTCTTATGGTTCCTGTTTTCAACTAGGTATCGTCAAGTCTTGTTTGTATAAACATAACTGGGAATCTGGAACAAGAAGTAATTTAATATTCCTTTGATGTGCTTTTTTCTTTTTCCTGGCCAAATTGCTCACCACCATCCCACAACTCTATCTGGTCCCAAAATACTAAAATCTTAGTTTGTTAGCAAAGCTAAATATTGCCAGGCAAGGTGGCAAATGCCTGTATTCCCAGTGATTCGGAAGGCAGAAGGATCTCAAGCTTGAGGCCAGCCTGGGTAATTTAAGTGTGACCCTGCATCAAAATAAAAAGTAAAAAGCATTGGTAGTTTAGTGGTCAATCTCCAGTACCACAAAATAAGCAAAAAACGAATATTAAGGCACTATACTGTACAATAATTGATTGTGCTAATGTTAAATGTGCATTATTTAGTCTTCATTGCAATTCCTGTCATAAAGTTCCTAAATCATTGGTTATTAGTGGTTTTTGTTTTTTTGGATTACTGAGGACTGGACCAGGGGCACTCAACCACTGAGCCACATCCTCAGCCCTCTTTATTTTTCTTTTGAGACAGGGTCTCATTAAATTGCAAAGTCTGGCCTCAAACTTGCAATCCTCCTGCCTCAGCTTCCTGAGTCTCTGGGATTATAGGTGTGCACACAGCAACTAGCAGTGACCAGTGTTTTTTATATGCTAGTAAATCAACTGATCCTTGTTACAGAAAGACCCAGACAAGAGTAAAGGGTTGAGAGTTCAGACTCACTCCCCAATTTGGGGGGAACAAAGAGGGACTGAAGTTTAAGTCGATCATCAATGGCCAATTATCCAATCAAGCCTATACAACTAAGTTGCCATAAAACCAGAAAAGGACCAAGTCTGGGGGGATTCCAGAGAGCTAAACACATGGAGGTCCTTGAAGGGTGGAACACCCAGAGCTGGCATGGCAGCTCCATGCCCTTCCCACACACCTTGGTGCCAGTGTCTTCCATCTATCTGTTCATTTGTATTTTCTGCAGTAGCCTCTATAATAAACTGGCAAACTTAGGAGTTTCTTTGAATTCTCTGAGTTGCTCTAGCAGACTAATCAGACCAAGAGGGACTTAGGGGAACGTTGATTTAGTGGACCTTGAGTTGGTCCACCAAAGTTCCAGAAGCCCAGACTTGCAACTGGCATCTGAAAGTGAGAGGCAGTTTTGTAGAACCCTGCCCTTAACCTGCAGGATCTGATGCTATCTCTAGGTAGTGTCAGAATCCAACTGAATTGCCAGGCCAGTGGTACACGCCTGTAATCCCAGTGGCTTGAGAGGCTGAGGCAGGAGGATCAGGAGGAGGATCCTGAGTTCAAAGCCAGCCTTAGAAACTTAATGAGGTACTAAGCAACTCAGCAAGACGCTGTCTCTAAATAAAAATATAAAAAAGTTTGTGTGTGGCTCAGTGGTTAAGTGCCCCCAGATTCATTTCCCAGTATCAAAACAAAACCCAACGAACTGAATTAAAGGATGTCCACCTGGTGTCTACTGCAGAACTGATTGACTGGTTTCTTGGTGGGTGGTGGTGGTGGGGTCCACATTTTGATGACCAAAGGTGCTGTGTTGTATTAACTGCATTGCTGAGATTGGCACTTAGCATCTTACCAACTGGCTCCTCAGAAAGTTCAAGTTTGGAATGTGCTGACACCTGATACCAGATTAAAAACTATGCCCTTCCCACTATAGGACTTTGCCCAGAAAAGGTAATCTCAGAACAGATGCTTTGTGAATTGAATGGAAAAGTCTAAAGTAACATTTTATGATATTTATTTATTTATTTATTTATTTATTTATTTATGATGCTGGGGATTGAACCCAGGGCCCTGTGCTTGCAAGGCACATCCCCAGCCCTGATCCTTTTTTTTTGTATGTGTGTGGTACTGGGAATCGAACCCAGGGCTTCATGTATGCCAGGCAAGCACCATACTGAGCTACACCCCAGCCCTCTAACATTTTAGAGGGAATTCCCTACCCATCTTTACACCTTCTTTCTGAAGACAGGTTGCACCTAGGTTCAAATCCTGAATCCAAGACAAACTGTGTGACGTCCAGTAACTCAATAGACTTCTCTGAGCTTCAGTTTTCTTTCAAGTCCGAAGTACCTACTAGAATAATCGGCAGTACATAGGTTAATATCCTGTAAAGCACTGAGGACAGTGCCTGCGCACAGCAAGCCCTGTTAAGTATGCCATAACCGTTAGGCCGCTTACAAATGACAAAAATTTAAGATAACCCAAAAGTAGTCTGAACAGAGCTACCACACTCAAAATCATGTTAACACTGTTCAGTGGGAGGGTCTTGAGAGTCGTGTTGAAGCAGGGTAAAAAACAAAACAAAACAAAACAAAAAAACCTGAATTGGAAGTGCGATTTCTTCATTGTTTTACCCATTTTCTTAACAAAAAATTCGAAAGGCCAGCAGCCACGGTGGATAATGACGCCTTTCACAGGCCCTAGGAGTAAAGGGGGAAAAGAACCACCCACGTGAGTCTGCAAGAAGCTTGCCTTCTAACACGCACGATTGCTCAGCTGGACCCCGAGAAAGCGCCAAGCGCCCGTGGACACCATTAGTGTGGCGAGAGTCGAAACACGACACCGAGGAACTGAAACAGGGTTCTCCTTTTCACTTGAAATGTGACTCCGGCGGGGCGCGGTCCGGGCGGCTGGGCTCTCTAACCCGGAGCTGTGCGCGCCGCCGAGTCAGCAAGGTGTTTCGAAATCACCTGGCCAAAGGCGCGCCAGGCGAACAAGAAACGACCGCGCAGAACTGCAGCCCAGGTTCGCGAAAGCACTTCGCCCAGAGACGCGAGCGGAGGGCAGGGCCGCCAGCGGCTGCGGGTCGGGTGGCCGCCCCGGAACGGCGGCGCCGTCGCCGCCCGAGGGAGGGACGGGCGAGGAGGCGGGACTCCCCGCCTGGGGCGGAGCCGCCGCGAACCAGACACCGGCCCTGCACACCGCTGCCGGCTCTGCATTCCGCGCCGGCAGCGCGCCAGCCTCACAAGGCCGCGGACGGCTCCACGCCGGCCGCCGGACGCGCCCGCGAACGCGCTGCGGCGGCGGCTCCAGAGCTGGCGCCGATGACGACAGGCTGACGTCAGGCGTGACGCCGCGGCGGGGAGGGCGGGGTCGGCGCGGGAGGGCGTTTCCGGAGCGCGCGCCGGGCGAGGGGCGCTGACGTCGGGCTCAGGTGCGCGCGCCCGCCCGCGCGCGGCCCAGGTGGCGGCTAGCAACTTTAGGTGGCGACCCGCGACGGAGAGGGGCGACCCGCGGCGCGAACCCAAGCTGCCCCGGTGCGGCAGGGAGCCGGGTCGGGGGCGCGGCGGGAGGGCGCCCGGGCTTGCACGTGACGGGCGGGGAGGTCGGGACCGGGCGGTGAGCCGGGTGGGCCCGGGCCCCGGAGGGCGAGGCGAATGTCCGGCCCCACCCCTCCGGGCCTGCCCGGCGCAGCGCGGGACCGTCCTGTGGGCAGGGGCCCGGCCCGCCGCGCCCCTTCGCCGGCCCGCCCGCCGGGCGGAGCTGACCAGAGTTGTCTCCCCCGCAGGGCCGCGGCGGGAGGACCGGAGTCCGCGCTTCCCGAGGAGCCGTGCCCGCCGCGCCACCGTGCCCGGGAGGATGGAGCGCTGCCCCCGAGGCCCCAGCGCGACCCGCGAGCCCTCGCCGGCCGGCCCTCGCTAGCTGCTCCAGTTGTGCGTTTTACCCACCACCCAGGCCTTGTCCCCTGAATCTGTGGCGTCGTGATTCTAAAGAAATGGAAGAAAAGGAACGATGTGACCGATTGTTTCTGGTCTTCCTGCATTGAGGCCTGGTGGCATTTTCAGAGAGGAAAGAAAATACAAGGAAATAGTGTTTTTTTTGGGGGGGGGGGGGGGGGGGAAAAGAGCAACAGAATCTTACATTTTATATGATTTTTAAAGAAATTCTGCACTTTGACAGTGGTGGTGAAATAAACTAATCCAAAAGCTATTTTTCTATTGAGAAGAGAGAAGAGGTGACTTTCCCCCACTTTTGATCCCAACCTTTTCTCCCAGTGTCAAAGCATAAATCATGGACACCAGAGAATAGGTGGACCTCAGGAATCCTGACAAGACTGAGAAGTTTACATCTTCCTCAGGAGAGGGAAGAGTGGGTGTTTTCAGCCCTCTCTGGAACCTCAAACGAAAAACATGAGTTGCGTGCCATGGAAAGGAGACAAGGCCAAATCTGAATCCTTGGAGCTGCCCCAGGCGGCACCCCCACAAATCTACCATGAGAAACAGCGCAGGGAGCTTTGTGCCCTCCATGCCCTCAATAATGTCTTCCAGGACAGCAACGCCTTCACGCGGGAAACGCTGCAAGAGATTTTCCAGAGGTAGGGCACCCGTTCTTGGCATCCTGCTGCTCACTTACTGGTATTTCTGAATTGCGTGGGTGGGGCATCTCTGTTGCTTAAACCTTCAAGCCTATAGGTATTATTAGCTAGATGCCGTCAGTAGGCATGAGGGATGCAGGAATGGGAAAGAGAATCACTGTGGTGTATGTGCCATCTACCCTGGAATAGCCTTAGTTTTGTTATCTCAAGTGATCAGCTCAACAACCCTCTGGAATCCATGTTCTATGTGTTATTTCCATTTTACGGATGAAGACAGGCTCAGTGAAGTTCAATGTTGTGACCAATAGCAAACCCTGGAGCCAGGGTTGGAGTCAGGTTTCTATCTTTTCTGTTGACTGCTAGACTAGAATGCCGTCTCCTCAAGTCCTGCCACCAAGGAGTTTACAATCTAGAAGGGGGACAAGATGTGTCTACATTCAGTCACCTGTCATCAAAGGTGGAATGTGGCAGGTACCACAAGAAAGGTGTGCAGACTGTGCTCCAGCTTTTCTGTGAGGCCATGTGCTGGCATCGATGCTTTTCATGCATTGTTTTGTGGCTACCTTTGAACAGTTGGTTTTTACTGATAGAGAAACAGGAAGAAAGGTCAGGTAAGTTGTCCAAGTAGCTTCTAAGTAGCAAAGCTAATATTTGGAGCTGAGTCCAGATCCCTCCCCTTTCTACTTTATTCTAGGTGGCTTTTCTTTATTTCTTTTGGTACCAGTGATTGAACCCAGTTGTGCTTAACCACTGAGCCACATCCCCAGCCCTTTTATTTTTTATTTTGAGACAGGGTCTTGCTAAGTTGCTTAGGGCCTTGCTAAGTCATTGAGGCTGGCTTTGAACTTGCCGTCGTCCTTCCTCAGCCTCCCAAGTCACTGGTATTACTGGCATGCTCCACTGCACTGGACCTAGATGGCCTTTCTTACCTACTTAAAACAATGCCACGAGTGGATAGAAGTTCAGCTTTTTGCTCTTTGCTTTGATTTTCTGAATTCTTATACTAGAGGGTTTGAGAATTAGTTCTGCAGTGTCTAGATGGAGATAGCAGCACATCTGCAGTCCATTGGCAGTGAGCCTATCTGATCAGTCAAAGAGGTTAGCCTTACTCCAATCCTCAGGGCAGGAAAAGCTTAAGAATTCTTTTTTTTTTTTTTTTTTTTCCTTCGTACTGGGGATTGAACCCAGGGGCATTGTACCATTAAGCTTTGTCCCCGTTTCTTTTTATTTTTTATTTTGAGGCAGGATCTTGCTAAGTTGTTGAGGCTGGCCTCCACATACCTTCTCATACCTCAGCCTGCTGAGTCGCTGGATTACAGTTGTGCACCACCATGCCTGGCAGCTCAGGAATTCTTCCAACAATGTATATTCAGGAATTCTTCCAACAATGTATATTCAACAATGTATAGTTCCAGAGGGTCCTCTTTTGATTCCCTTCACTTAGATAGGAAATGACTGCAGCATTGGAACCTGAATGATAGCTAGAATCAACCAGTTTGCAGTGATTTGTGGATCATTTACCCTAGGAGAACCATAGGCATTCTCTTAAAAGAATGTAATCCAAATTATTTTCCAATGCCAGTAATAACCAAAGTAGTGCCTTCACCTTAGGAGGCCAGATGTGTCTGCATCATGACCATTATCTGGCAGCAGGAAGAGCTCACCTGGGAAGTAAGATAATGTGTCTCATATCACCAAGTCATGTGACATAAAGGAGGACCCAGTCCACTGAATTGATTTCTTTTGGCAACTATTGATATTTCTTCTGTTCGTACTTGGATTTTTTGCAAACTGTTCTCTAATCTAAAACTAGGGAGAAGGAAGACTAACTACTGAGCGTGCTTGGTGCTTCATGATGTGTATTGTCAATCCCAAAACAACTGTATTAGCAGTGATCCTAGGAAACTAGAACTCAGTTTAGGAATTTGCCCAGTTTCCCCACTAGTGAATATCAGATATAAAATTCTGTGAATGTGGGCTGGTGCTGTGACTCAGTGGTGTAGCGCCGCCTAGCATGTGTGAGACACTGGGTTTTTTCCTCAGCACCACATTAAAAAAATAAATAAAATAAATAAAGTTATGATGTCCATCTACAACTAAAAAATATTTTTTAGAAGTCCTGTGAATGTAGTCATATTCAGGCATATTTCTTTATATAAATTTGCCTTCTGGTTGGACAAGAGGAGTAATCATGATGAGATCGCTGACATGTGAACTCTGCGAAGCCCTGTTCTGAGGGCTTCCCTTGGGCTACTTTGGTCCTCACTGATCTTGGGAGGTAGGCTTTGTTTTCCATTTTTCCAGATGAGGAAATTGGCACAGATAGTTCACAAAGATATTAATGGCAGGATTGGACCCAAGCTTGTGGCCCCAGGGTCTGCCTCCTGATTGCTTCAGCTGCTTGCTTCATCCTGGAAAGGTTGGTCAGCGCTGTCCTGGCACCAGAGCTGTTCCCCCTGCTAGTAAGTGGGACTGTGAGTCTGGAGTGTGATAATCAAGGGTTTGCGGCTAAGCGTCTTTCAGCTGTTTTCCCTGAATACAAGAATGCTAGGTATCTGCTAAACAGCTACATGGAACGAGGTCCTCTTCCTTTTTGAAGATTTTGCAAATTATACTGCGTTTCTCAGGTCCCTGTCAGCAAAATATAAAAATCCACCTAAAAAAAAAAAATCCACTCAGTGAAAGCAAAGCAGTGTGTAAGAGAGGTCCAGTGGGGGATTGTGTGTGGGGCTTTCTGTATGGACAGGTTGTATCAGGAGAGAGAGAAACAAAAGAAGTGTGGAAAGAATCCAGAGAGAAAGCAAAGGGAGAAAAGGTGAAGGAGAGAAGATGGAATTTCTAAAACAAACATTGACTAGCACCTGCAGTGTGCCAGGCAGTGCAAGCCCTGGGAGAACAGGGGCTGAGCAAGACATCTCGGAGCTGCACTCAGCAGGCCTTGAGCACAGACTGAGGTGAGGACCGTGGGATCCACAGCAGTGTAAACGTGGAAAAGTGACCATTGTCTGTCTTGAGGAAAATGGGCAGAGTTAACTAGGTAACTGAGTTCTCAGATCTCAGGTTCTGTGCTGGTTTGAAGATGTAACTGATGAAGTGGTAGAAATGGGAGAAAAATGTCAGTAAGTGCTATTTGTTGAGAGGAAGCTCATCCTAGCAGTTGAATCTGAGCCAGATAAAAGAGAAGAAATACAAAAACAGCAGGGTGGAGTTTGAATAGAGTTGTGGGTATGAAATGACTCATGCTTGGAATACAAATGAATAGGAATGTGGAACTGAGCTAATGGCTGGTCAGCAGCAAGGGGCCACAGAAGAGAAAAGTCAGGTGTCACGGAGCCTTGGCTGGGAGAGAAGACCAGAGACAGTGGGCAAGCGTCATCAGTTTGTATCTATATAGATATAGATGAGGGTTTTTAACCTCATATGTATCCAAACTTGAAGGGTCAGAGAGGTCAAGTGATAAAGTGGCAGCTTCGTCAGGTGGTCTTGAAAGTGCTTAGACCACACACATTGCCATTAAATTCGTCCCAGTTTTTCAGCGATGAGTTGTTCTTGTAGTTAGCAATGCACATCCCTCTCCCAAATAGAGTAGCTGTTCACGTGTGACTAGATGAAAGCTGGCTTGGTGGGGGAACTAAAGAAAGACGGAAGGAACAAAGAGAATAAGGATACTGGTGAGCAACTGGCATTCTCTACCACAAAGGACAAGAACTCCAGCTTCTCCATGAGAAGACCCCTGCCCAGGTGGAAGGGCCACATTTAAAAGTGGCAGTTGCTGGCACTGTGGTCCTACCTGTAATCCCAGTGACTCAGAAGGCAAGGCAGGAGGATGGCAAATTTAAGACCAGCCTCAGAAACCTAGTGAGACCCTCAGGAGCTTAGACCCTGTCTGAAAATAAAATAAAAAGAGCTGGGTAAAGTGCCCTGGGGGTTAGATCCCCAATATCCCACACCCCTGGGAAAAAAAAGGTTCCATGGAAGAGATAGGATATGAACTGGAGCTTGAAGAAGCTATGGGATTTGGCTTGGAATCAGGAGTAGGAGAAAAGAGTAGAGGCCACATGCTCATGGTGGGAGAAGTGTACTAGGCTTCTTGAGAAGGGAACAGCCAGCTGAGTAGCTGGGAGATTGGGAGGTGGCCACCCAGGTGGTTGGCCCCACTGTCAGTTCATATGTAAGGTTGTGACTTTTTTTTTCTTTTTTTGGTACCAGGATTGAACTCAGGGGCACTTAACCACTGAGTCACATCCCCAGCTCTTTTTATTTTTTGTTTTGAGACAGGGTCTTGCTGTGTTGCTTAGGGACTCATTAAGTTGCTAAGACTGGCCTCAAGCTTGTGAGCCTGCCTCACTGGGATTATAGGCATGTGCCACTGTGCCTGGCTAGTCCAAACGAAGGGGTGAATGTGGCAGAACATATAGGCTGAACTGGTGGAAGGAGTGTGTTTAAGCAAGGAGATCATTTTGGAACCTGTTTCAAAAGCCCTGGCGTAGCCTGTGAAGTGGTCCACACCTGTAATTCCAGCTGCTTGGGAGAATCACAGGTTTGAGGCCAGCCTGGGCAACTTGGCGAAATCCTGTCTTGAACTAAAGGAGTGAAGAAATGGCTCATGGTAGAATGCTGGCCTAGCATGATGACTGGCATGTCATCCTAGTACTAAAACGGAAAGGGGTCTGCAGTTAAGGGACAGAGAGAGGAAGTAGACAGGAGAGAAATGTGGGGTAACAGATGAAGGCTAAGGGAGAAATCCTTGGAACTCAAAACCTGAAAGGTGCACCTCAGGACAGATGTCTGTGGGTCAGCTCTGGGAACTGGAGCGTATCATGCAGCCCTCTTTTCTGGAGGCTCAAGGTGAAGGTTGGCATGGAGATCACCCATTTTCTCACGACTTATAACACAGAAATAGTTCGTCCCCTCGTAGTTTACTGTGAGGATCAGGAGACAAACATCTGAAAGCACCTGCCCTCCAGTGTAGTGGGGGTGTTCAGTAAGGGGATTGTTACTGTAGGTGAAGTAGTTTGGTTATAGAATGGGGCTTGGCGATCTTGGATTTCCCCGTCTTTGCTAGCTCTGGAGGTAAGCAGGTAAGCCCTTTTTAGGGTCTTCTAGTATTTAGAGAGGAAGAGATAGAAAGAATAACAGAAATAAGCAGAACATTTCAACAAACACTCCTTGAGCACCTCCTGTGTGCCCCGTGCCGCGCAGGCCCTGGGTGTGCAGCGGTGACTGGACGGCCAAGCTCCTGCTGTCATTCTAGTGCAGAGGGATAGGCAAATGAGAAAATGTCTTACGCACTGACGAAGGCTAGAAGTAAACCAGAGCAGCCAGAGAGGAAGTAACTGGGAGAAACTTAAGGTTGGTGGTCAGAAAGGCCTCTGTGACAGTTACATTTAAGACCAAATAATGAGGAGCCAAGCCAATGAAGAGCTCAGGGAAGAACCCCATGGACAGGGACAGCGAGTGAGAAAGAACCTTGTGTATGCAAGGAATGAGAAAAGGTCTCAGGACAAGAGGGTGACGAGGTGAGAGCGGAGGTCAGCAGGATCCTGAGGGCCTTCCCAGCCAGGTAGTTCGTGTTGCGCTTATGTGCTCTGGGCGTGGTTGGAGGGCTCATTCATGGGCAGCAGTAGGTTTTCTGTTTGGAAAGTATCAGTAAGGGGCTGGTGGCATAGCTCTGAGACTGCTGGCCTAGCGTATGCCAGGCCCTGGGTTTGATCCACAGCGCCACAAAAAAAAAAACAACAAAAAACGCTGGGGGTTGTGGGGTTCAGTGTGGTTGCTTGTGTATGCAGAAGAGTGACATCCTTGACTGAAGTCTGGATTCTCTTCTGGAGATGGCACCTGGCAGCCTCCTGTCCTGAGGAACTCAACCACAATTCCCTTCTTTCCTTTCACAGGAGGGTCGAAGGCATGCAGACCCTCCCTTCAAAATGGCCTTTTCTGAGCCCAATGTGGGGTGCACATCTGTAATCCCAGCAACTGGATAGGCTGAGGCAGGGGGATCACAAGTTTCAGGCCTCAACAACTTTGCAAGCAAGACCCTGTCTCAAAAATAAAGACTGGGGCGGGGGGATCACTCAGTGTTAGAGCACCCATGGGTTCCATCCCCAGCACAGCAAAAAAATTTTTAAAAAACCCACAACTTTTCTCCCCAAGTACCATAAGCTTTTAGGTCATACATTCTGCTTTAGCATGGGCCTCACCACTTTTTATTGCCTCACATCTGGCTCCAGTTCATGCATTTATGTATAGGGATTCCTATATGCCTGTGTGTGGGTCGGAGGAGGACTGAGGATTGAACCAGGGACACTGCCACTGACTGGGCTATATCCCCAGCCCTTTTAAAAATTTGAGATAGGGTCTTGCTGAGTCTGGCCTCAAATTTGTGATCCTCCTTGCCTCAGCTTCCTGAGTTGTTGGGATTCCCAGTGTGTACCACCCTGTCTGGCCCCTGTCCACCTTTTAATGATTTCCAAGTGTGAAAGCCTTAAATAGAAAGTATTCAAACTAAAAAAGCAGGAATCATAATTACTGACCATACAAATGAAAACATGACATTGTTTTTTTCCACTGTTAAAAAAATAAAGGGTTGTATCAGGCTGGGTGTATAGCTTAGTGTTAGAGCACTTGTCTAGCATGTGAGAAACCCTGTGTTAGATCCCCAGCACTGCACCAAAAAAATAATAAAAAATAAAGAAGTTGTGTCAGGCCAGGAAGATATGCAAGAGAAGACTACAGAAAGACTTGCAGCAGGCTGGGGATTTCGTGAGACTAATTCATGGACCATTCTTTGTATCCATTGACTTCACTTAGACATACCCCCCCCACACACACACACACTTTCCCCAGGGGTCTCTACTACTGAGCTACATCCCCAGCCCTTTTTTATTTTGAGACAGGGCCTCACTAAGTTGCCCAGGCTGGCCTCAAACTTGTGATCCTTGTGCCTCAGCCTCCGGAGTCACTTCAGTCATAGGTGTGTGCCACTGTACCAGTTTGTAGACAGTTTCTAAATGGCAAGTAGATAGGTCCCACCCCTCTTGACTTGTTTTGTATAAAAAGAAAGATGATCTCTAGGGTGGCAGGATCCCAGGGGACAGAATACTTAAGTAGAAACTGGGAAAATTATACTCCGTTGGGCGGGGGAGAGTAACCAGCTTCCAGTGTACTGGCGGAAATCACTCCTCTGCTAGCATATGGCCAGGGATTGAGACCAGCGAGTCTGAACCTCCATCTTCTCACATTCATAGGTTGTCTCCAAACACCATGGTGACACCCCACAAGAAGAGCATGCTGGGAAACGGAAATTACGACGTGAACGTCATTATGGCAGCACTTCAGACCAAAGGTTATGAAGCTGTTTGGTGGGACAAGCGCAGGTAACGTGAGCCAGGCCTGACATGGAGAACAGCAGGTCGAGGTGCAGGCCTTGAGCACAGGGATTCCTGGCATGAGTCACAGGGTGACTGGTTGGGCTGTTACATCCTGGGACCTTAAGGTTGACTGCCTCAGAGCCTGACACCATTTCTCTTCTGCAGGGATGTCGGTGTCATTGCTCTCACTAATGTCATGGGCTTCATCATGAATCTGCCCTCCAGCCTGTGCTGGGGTCCACTCAAGTTGCCTCTCAAAAGGCAGCACTGGATCTGTGTTCGAGAGGTGGGCGGGGCCTACTACAACCTCGACTCCAAGCTCAAGATGCCCGAGTGGATTGGAGGCGAGAGCGAGCTCAGGTGAGCCCCAGTGCAGCTTGACTGCTGGGCTTCTGGTTTGTTGTGTTGGGGAATTGGAGCCCATCTTTGGTTATTTGACAGAGGAAATGAAATTTTTATGTGCTTGGAGCCTCTCCCTGTCTTACTTGGAATCATAGGGTCTCAGACTGGAAAGGCCTTAACCAGGACTTTCGTCCCTTTGGTAAGCAGAGTCCACAGCCTGGGTATTGGCCTCCTGCACTGGTGGGGCTGGCGTTGTAACATTCTTTCCACCTGCACTACTGGCATGGTGTCATTGCCAGTTGAGAGAAAGGGAGACAAACATTCAGCCAGAGGGTTAAGCTGCCCTGGGACTAAAGAAGTTGGTTTTTTAAACAGACAAAAGCACCTCAGAGTACTTTGCATTTCTGTTCCTCACAGAAGCAGATCCTCAGCAGTAAAATGAGAATGAACAAACATTCAGATTGGGATTCAAACTGGACAGACTGAGGGGTAACTAAGCATGGACCCCTTCAAGAAGATACTAGAACATGCTAGGATTGCCAAGGGCATAACTGATTAGGTATCTGGTGAACATGTGGCCCCGAGACCAGAATTTACAGTTCACCAGCATTTCGTTTTCTCTCACCTATTCCTTTTTCCATAGGAAATTTCTGAAACATCATTTGCGAGGAAAGAACTGTGAACTCCTGCTGGTGGTACCAGAAGAGGTGGAAGCCCATCAGAGTTGGAGAGCAGATGTGTAACAGTTAGATCCAACCTGCCCCTCGCCTCAGTCCTTGAGCCTTCCATGATGTGCTGTGGCCTCTACAGGGGGTCTGCCCCCGGCCACCTCCCCAAACATCTCATCGGGTTTCCCCTTCAGATTTGCCAGTGCAATAGGACAGATGTGTGGACTATTACAAGAACCACCCGGCATTGTCTGTGCCTGGGGAAGGCAGGCAGGAGCTGAGTGCTTAGGGCAAGCCATTGAAGCCTTCATTTTATTTCAGAGGAAAAGGAAAGGGGGACCAACCTTGTTTTCCCCCTTCTGAGGACCTGACACAGGTTCTGTTGGAGTCCTCACTGCTGCTTCAGGCACACCAGAGATGCTGCCTCCACTTTCCTCTCTTGTGGCACCAGTGTGTCCGAAGACACAGTACATGCAAAGCCCAGTGACTGACTGAAGAACCAGAGCATAAGCGTCTCTCAGGAAACCATCTCCAGAATCCCAGCAGCAGTGCCACGCGCTGCCTGCAATCCTTAACACCACCCCTGCCCCCATTTTTGAGGGTGGTTTCTGGCAGCCTTGGAATTTTATAATGGAAATTTCTTGAATATTCCAAGCCAGGTGGTTGAATCCCACAAGTCTAGCAAAACAGCAGGAACCTAAGAGGATATGGCTAAAGCCAAACCGGGACAAGCATGGGGTGGCTTTCTTCACTCCAGTTTTGTCCCCACCATTTCACTACATTGATTTAGGGAGCTCTGGGGCAAAAGATAAGGAGAGGGGCAGTTTTCTCAGTGGCTCACTCTGGCAAAATCAGGAGAAACGTCTACCCTTGACATGAAATATAACTCGTGTCGTGTTGGGTCAGCCAGTCATATGAAGAGTTTAAGAGCAGCAGGAGTCGGTAGGTGACCCGGGCTTGGAGCCCACCACTGTAGTGACAAGCAACAGCCCTCAAATCGGGTGGCTGTGTGCATTACGTTATAGGACCTGGGTTTGTCATCATCTTGTAGTTTCCTTTAAAAATCAGAGAGGATTGACCTGCCCCCTACCTCTTGACATAGTTGTAGGCCACTTTTCTCCTAGAACTTTGGAAAACAAAAGGAGGGGAAATAAATAATACCACGTGTCACCAAAGTGGTGTGGTTGCCTCAAGGCAGGTGGGCAGGCAGGGTAACCTGGCCAGTCCTTACTGATCACTGGTCTTGGCAAGTCTGAGAGCTGCCCCACTGGTCAGACTTCTCCACCAGGAGAGCCAGCCCGGGGCTTGCATGTGGATCCTGAGCAAGCTTAACGGGGAAGCCGAGGCTTTCTCCCCACTGTGACTGGAGTGCATGTTTACACCAGCACTTTTTCTGCACATGTATCTTCAATCCAACAAGGCCGTTTTTTTATGCCGAGTAAGAGGCCCCAAGCGGCTACTGCACATTTACCCTCTCAGCAACTGGCCGTGGTCTCTTCTGCACCATTTTCTACAGCAGACCTGCTTGGCACCACAGGGAGCTCTCTACCCCTGCACAATGACATTCCAGCTACCACCAGCCAGAAGTTACAGCCAATCTTGCTGATTAATCGTCACAAGCAGGACCTTGGGTCCACTGGCACTGTCAGTGATTGTAAAGCCATTTCCTGGGAAGAGGAGAAAACTCCTTCCCACAAATCTGCTTGGGCCTGTGCAAATGGGATTTCAAAGGAGTCCCGTGCACATGGAGCCCATGAGCCAGTGGGATATGCAAAGACGCTTAAACATTTCAGGGCTGGTTTCTCTGTTCATATCCAATTCTGGTGCTTAGGAACAGGGACCCATGCTGATGCCCAAGGGCAAAAGGCCCCACTTCTTTTAAGGAAGGGAGCAGGCCTGACCCTGATGTCCCACAAGGGACAACCCTAGGCTTTCTCTTGCTTTTATTCCCCCTTTTTTCTGTTGGCCTTGTGCTGGGTTTGTTTACAAAAGATGTATTTTGTTTAACCAAATATTAAAAATGGTGAACTCCATACAAACCTTGTCTGCCTGACTTATACAATTATATAAAGGGGGGGGGACTTTCATATGATGATGTTTTAAAAGGAATTCATGGGCTGAGGAGGTGGCTTACTGGTAGAGTGCTTGCCTAGTACATGTAAGGCACTGGGTTTGATCCTTGGCCCCACATTAAAAAAAAAAAAAAAAAAACACAAATAAAATATTTAAAAAAATTCATTACCATCATTTTTCTACTTAGAGATATAATAGTTTGATCAAGCTTCACCTGAAAAATCCAGACAAAATGTTCACTTAAGTGGAATTTGTTTCAAAAAGGTACCACTGAAGCATTTTCCAGTTTGAAGTTAGGTTGCAATTCAAAGAACCAATGTACAAAGCACAGCCTGTACCTCATTGACTGGTGAATGTTTGGCCCTAGGAAAGTGAAATATGCATCTGAGCCAAGGACCTAGGCTGCCTGTATCTAGAGTGCATAGCAGGGTTCAATAGTCAGAGGGCCGGATTTGAATGAGGCCTTCTGTATATTACTTAACCTTTCCATGGCTGATTCCTCCTTTGCAAAGCAGGAATAATACTATCTCCGAAACTGCATGGTATTGTTTTGATAAAAGGAGTCACATCGCTGGGCACAGTGGCCCACACCTGTAATCCCAGCCTCCCAAGTGCACTTGGGAGGCTGGGATTACAGGTGTATTGGGAGGAGGATTGAGAGTTCAAAGCCAGCCTCAGCAACTTAGCAAGGCCCTATGCAACTCAGTGAGACCCTGTCTCTAAATAAAATACAAAATAGGGCTGGGGATGTGGCTCAGTGGTGGGAGTGCCCCTGGGTTCAATCCCCAGTACCAAAAAAAAAAAAAAAAAGGATTCACATCAAAGACTCCAGTGTCTAGAGTGTTTTATGCTAAAAAATTTCTTGTGTCAAATGGGAAAACTGCAAGGTTCAATATGGGGCTGCAACTGACTTTGTTAGTTTCTCATCTCCAATCACTAAAAAAATAAAACAGCACAAAAAAGTTCTTATCCCCAACACTAGAAATCAGTGCTTCCTATAAATTTATAACTGAATCGTCTGTAGACTACAAAAACACTGACCTGGCCCTTTGTTTAGGCTGGTGGATCAGAAATTGATTATGTGAATTCAAAGGTGTTACGTGAGTGCAAAGGTGTCGTTAAGAGTTTCTTGGCCAACAGTGAATTTTCTTTTTTGAAAATTTAACTAACTTGGGCCTTGAAATTATCAGTGGAGATGGAAATGTCAGCTTAGATGAGAGGAAATGTGAAGCACTATATGTCTTTGGCCTTCTAAAATGGTCCAAGTAACTTTTAGGTACTTATTACAGGCACATGGATGACACTTTGAATTGGAATAATTTTTAATATTTAAATACAAAAAGTGAGCACTGACTTTTTACTACACACAGGTCTAATAGCCAAAATGTGCAGAGGAATCGAGCCTCTGCTCTGTCCTCCACACTCATTGTCCCCATTTTTGTGACTGAAGCTGCAAACCAGCTTCCCTTCTTTCCAGTATACATGGGGCTTCCTGGTGCTTTACCAGACAGATGTGGTGTACTTTGTCAGTTTCATAATATGTGCATGTCCCTCCTCAACATCTCCGTTCTTTAAAAAAAAAAAAAAAAAAAAAGTCATTAAGGGTTAGGGATCCTTCCCTTCTATTGTGGGGCATCAGTTTCTAGCCCACAATAGGATAGTGAGAAGATCTTCCAGTTAGGAGCAATTTACTAGAAGGGGTAAGGTGGCCAGAGCTGGAATAACCGTCTGCATAGTTGCACTCTGGTGTCAGAGCGAGGACAGAAGAAACATTGAGGACAGCGTGGAGGGCATAGTTGAAAGTTGGGAGTCTCTCCATGAGACAATGAGGGGAGAATTCTTTCTACCAGGTTTGAATCAATATGCCACAGTTTAAAAAAAAAAAAAAAAAAAAAAAACTCCCCCCAAATAGCAGTTCAAACACAACTGAATTCAAATCTCTCCCATCAAGACAGCTCAAATATAGTAGTAACAACCTAGATCTTTCCAGGAAGTGATGGCAGAGCGCCTGGCATTCCTCCTGACAGTCCTGTGTTTGGCCCTAGAAGTATCTGGAAAAGAAAAGGAGAGGCATAAGGCACTGTACAGGCCTAGATTTCATTTTCATTGTACCAGATAAGGCAGACAAAATAAAAGCTGAGCACAGACACCTAAAAGGGCATGGGCCTAATCCCAATCCCCACCCACACAGTAACTGCCAGTCTACTTGGTGCTAAAGGAATAACTTGTGTCTCCACCACTGGCAAAAAGCCAGAGTTTGGGTTCACCTGCCGCTGCTGCAGTTGCTGCTGTTGCTCCATTTGTAACTTTTCAGTCTCAAAGACAACAGGAAGAACCAGTATCATAAAAGAAGTGGTTCCAATCCACAAGGCTGCCCTGGAAAACCTGCAGAGGGAGGGCAAGTTTGGAGAGATGCAAACGAACAGGCGGCCAGTTAAGAACAAAGCAGTTACCAAACCTCTCTTTCACTACATAGAGCAGTGCTTTTGCTGAATGTATTCTACCCCCTCCTTGCATCATACCCGAGTCTCCTACCAGGGGCAGGAGGTTGTTCTGGGAGGTATAATATTTAGCCATAGCTGCTTAACAATCTTCTGAGTCCTTATAAAGCTACTCATACATCAATCATCTCATATACACTGAAATGACTTCCACACAACCTTGTCAAGTAAGAACCCCCACTTCACAGAAGAGTAAACTGGAACTCAGAAAGGTTAGGTACAAGCAGTCCAAGGTCACTCGAACCCATGCCTCCTGTTTCCGAAGTCCGTATTCTCTTTTCTCACAGGTTCAGACATCCCATGCACACCCCCAATGTCTTTGCCCCCTTGTCCCTTACCTGTACATTTTTTGAGCCACAAAGAGGGAGAGATCAAAAGTGGCTCCGGCCGCGGACCGGACCCTCTCCGGGAACATCTCCGTCAGACCCCAGAGTCTCTCCGACAGGGTCTCATCTAGCTGTGATGAAGGAGGTGCGGGTTTTGACCGAAGCAACGGCGTGCACCTACACCTGCGTCCCCGCTGAGACGCGGAGGCCGGCAGAGCTGGAGCCCCAAACCCCGCCTCCCGGAGAAGCCGCCTTCACTGGGATCCCGCAGCACGCGGACCCCACACCCCCCGACGGGCCCGCTCCTTGCCCCGCGCCCCGCAGGGCCCGAGTACCTCCTCGTCGTCGTCCTCTTCCAGCTCTTCCTCAGTTTTCTCCGCGTCACCTTTTGGGAGCAATTCATCGGGGGACAGAGGCTCCCCAGCGCCGGCACCAGCTGCGGCGGCGGCAGCCATGGTTGTAGGGGACACCGGAAGCGGAAGGGAGCAGTCGAGCTGGGCCCCGGGTGGACAGAGCCGCCCTTCCGGGAGCGAGCGGCGTGGGGCCGGGAGAGAGCGGCGCCACCTGGCCCGCGGGTCTTCTGACTCTGCCCCGGGTCCCGCCGCGTCGGCGTTCCCAAAGCAACTCCGTCATCTTGCCCGGGGGGTTCTGACTTCAGAGGGCAGAAAAGCAGCTCCGGGTGCTTCCGGAGTACTTCTGCCGTGGTTGGGAGTGGACCCAGAAACTGCACTGTTCAAGCCTCCCTGGGATCACGCTTTGAGAAACACCGGTCCAGTTTCATTTTCCTTGGGGGTTTGGCTTTTGGTAGGAAGAAGTTAGCGATTTGGAGGTTTGTTGGTCTTTGGGGAAACCATCAACTAAACCGTTTCAAGGTACCAAAGCAAAGGTAAGAGTGAAGGCTGAAGGACGGGGCACTGCGCGTGCACGTGTACTCTAAAACTTCACAACTCTAAAATAAGGTGCTGTTACCCTCATTTAAAAACGGGGGAGCTCGGGGCTGGGGATGAGGGTGCTTGTTGAAGCGTGCTTGCCTAGCCCAGATGAGACCCTGGGTTCAACCTGGAGCTCTGCGGCGGGGGATGGGGGGAGACAGACGTGTCCTTTTCCCCACACCCTCCCTAGCATTCATTAGCATTAATTATTATCCATGTTTTGTTTTTGTTTTTTGGCAGGGGGGCTTTCCTGGGGATTGAACCCAGAAGTGCTTTACCACTGCACTACATGCCCAGCGCTTTTTTAATGTTTAATTTTAAGACAGGGTCTTAGTTGCTAAGAGCCTGGTTAGTTCCTGAGGCTGGCCTTGGACTTCTTATCCTGCCTCAGCCTGCTAAGCAGCAGGGATTACAGGTGTGCATCACTAAACCCTGTCATATTTTAATTTTTGCCTGTATCATGGAGGTAAATGCTTTTTATAATGTGCTCCCACAAATTAATACAAGTGTAGTTTAGCCGGCTGACCTGAAATTAGAGATTCTGAAATTTGGACAACCCACATCCTTATCTGACTCATGAAAAAGTAGTAATGTCTGTCGTGTGCTCTCATAGTTTGGAGGGGCTTGAGGACTGGCAATACGTCCTGATAGTCCTCAGGCTTTTCATCCTTGGAAGGGCAGCACTGACTATAGGTTTTCTTTTTCTTTTTCTTTTTTTTTTTTTTTCCTGGTACTAGGGATTGAACCTAGAGATGCTTAACCACTGAGCCACATCCCCAGCCCTTTTATATTTTATTTAGAGACAGGGTCTCTAAGTTGCTTAGGGCCTTGCTAAATTGCTGAGACTGGCTTTGAACTCCCAATCATCCTGCCTCAGCCTCCAAACCTGCTGGGATTACAGGCGGGGGCTGACTATAAGGTTTTCATGTCACACTGGCGAGAAGTCACATTAGTGATTCCCATTGAGGAGAGGATAATATTTGAAAAAGCAGGAGTGTAGCTGGAAGTTTCCATGTCTTGACCTGGGTACATGGGCATGTTCATTTTGGATAATTCATCAAGCTGTACACTTATGAATTATTCTCTGATACACGCATTAAATTTTTTTTAAAGTATGCTATCTTTTTAAAGTATGCTAAATTTGAAGGCAGCTTAAGAGTTTGGTGCCAATTGTTTTTTTAGTTCTCTTATGGGTTCTTTTAAGAAATGCTAGTGTCTAGGAGTAGCTCAACAGCAGAGTACTTGCCTAGCATGCATGAGACTGTGGGTTTGATCCCCAGTATTGCAAGGGGAAGAAAAAAAAAAAAGAAAATGCTAGATCAACACTGTTGAAGGTAGAGCAGGCAGTCTTGAATGAAAAGCACAACATGGATGACTTCAATTGGAAAGTAGTTGACAAAGCTAATGTGAAGAAGTTTGGGAAAACCAGTTAATTTTGTTTTTATTTACTAAAGCAATACATGATTTCTTTAGTACTAGAGATTGGACTTGCTGTGCTCTACCACAGAGTTACATCCCCAGCCCTTTTTATTTCGAGAGTCTTTCTAAATAAATAGTTTAAGTCTAAAAGAGCTCTTTCAATTATAAAATTGCCAAGGGATAAAAAGACGTTGGAATTCATGCAATGCAGTGTTTAAACCTGCAGGAGGAAATGAGATGATGCAGAGAACATTGAGGACAAAACCCTGGGGAATGGGATATGAAAAGACTGGGGTGGGGAGGAAAACGAGGCATGTGACCTTGCCGAAGGTTCGCAGGAGAAATGCTCAGCAGCAAATGCAACATACGGTGAGACTACTGCCAGGTCAGAGGTCATGTCAGTGGACAAAGGGACAGTAAGGATGCCAGCAAATAATGGGTAATGCCCCATGCTGGGGCCAAGGTAAGGCTACCATGGTGGGAAGGGTGTTCTGGAACCCTGGGCTCCCTAGCTCCTCTGTTCCCCAACCCTGAAGCCCATGATTGACACCTTTCCTGTTTCTGTCCTGCTGACATTTGAAACTGGTGACATGGTAGTTCTTAGTAAGGGTAGGGGATGGGTTTGCACAGTCCTTTTGAAGTTTTTACAGAAGCTATAAGCCTCTCACATAAATACACCTTAGGGCTGAGGTGTAGCTCAGTGGTAGAGTGCTTGCCAAGCATGCATGAGGCCCTGGGTTCAATCCCCAGTATCAAAAAAAAAAAAAGAAAAAAAAAAAAGAAAAAGCACATTAGCTTGCACCTCCATAATCATGCATATGAACCGCCTTGCTAGAACTCAAACTACAAGATTTCCTCTAATTATTGCCTCTAATCCTGCACTCACTGCTCATGTCTACAGAACTATTTCAGCTCTTCAGTGACCGTCCTTCCCTAATTCAGTTCATACAAAAATTTGTAATATTGTTGTAGCGATTAAAATGGTAGTGTTACGGAGCTAGCACTGTTTACTTGGGTTCCCCATAACTACTAGATTTGGTTAAAGACTTTGAGAGGGAGGAATTTTAGCCAGAACCTGAAGGACCTTTCTGACTAAAAATGTAAGATCTTGGAAGAATATCCTTTCTCAAAGGGAAAAAAAAAAAAGAAAGAAACTTCCTGAAGCAAACAGTTCAGGGAGGTGAGATGAGGGTGTTTTTAAAATTTTTTAACAGGATCATCCTTGACTCACATCACATTCTAACTGCATTAGCAAATACTGGGCTACACTGCAAGTCCTACCTAGAATCTGACTGTGTCACCTCTCCAGCCACCGCCTTGCTCCCAGCCTTCGGCCTGCTCTTACCACACAGCAGAGGGATCCTTTTAAAATACCAGTTGGATCAGAGCATTCCTCTACTCACTCACCAAGGCTTTGCCTTGCTCATTCAAATCTAAGGCCTTCACTGCCCCACGTACCACAGGGTGTTCTGGGGTCCCTGGATTAGCCCCCTGAGGTGC
The DNA here is from genome assembly GCA_020662805.1 of Glaucomys volans. Classification (NCBI taxonomy): domain Eukaryota; kingdom Metazoa; phylum Chordata; class Mammalia; order Rodentia; family Sciuridae; genus Glaucomys; species Glaucomys volans. The sequence goes on along the minus strand of JAJEJO010000201.1, from coordinate 639,331 downwards.
TGCAGGTGATGCTGTTAGAAGGATCCACATCACTGGAACAACCAAATAGGACCCATGATTCCCAAACTTTCAGTCCTGGCTCCATCCCTTCTACCTATGTCATTTTGCTGGGCTGGTTTCTTTATCTAAAAAATAAGGAGAAGATGTGCCAAGCAGTGACATTAGCCAAATCACATTGTTTTGTTGTGTGCAGGTCCAAATACGTTAACAACAAATGCCGTCATTATGTACAAGTATAATGCACCAATAAAAATGTGCAAAAAAATAAGGATGCTGATAAACTTGAAGAATGGAGGGTGCTCATTGAAAGGCTGCCAAAGATCCAGGCCTTGGAACAAGCAAACTCAATTGCGCCTGTTATCTATACTTGAAAACTTACACCCTGCATGTATCTGGATCCTTCTCTAATTTCTTTTGAGCTAAACGTTCTCTCTTGCATCAGGAAGTGAATTTATGGGCTGAAGCTACAAATGACCCTCTTCTGTCTACCGCCCACACTTTGCCAGCCAAGTGTGCTACAGTCCTTGCTTCACAGGAGCTGAGGGGAAGTGAGACAGTGTGCTGAACCCAGTGCCACCTGTGTAACGGTCCAGGTGTAAGCCCTGCCCCCGTGCCCCTACCCTGCTGCTGACCATTTCACTTCAGGGGCTGATTCCCCTCCACCACAGAAGTCCGGCTCCTGCTGACTCATGCCAACCTCCTGCTTCCCAGGTCCCAGCCAGCCCCACCTCCCCAGAACACAGAGACCATTTCTCTTCCAGGTCAGCCTCCACCAGTGCTCGGGAAAGCTGGAATGCTCTCCCACAAGGCTGCTGTTGCCCCACACCCTGAAAACGGCACCGTCAGTGCGGAAACACCAGGTTAGACTCCAGGCTCCCGTACATCTTGAGGAAGCCATGCTGCTTGTCAGTCATGTTGGCCACAGAGATGATATTTAACACCATTTAATAAAAAGAAGTAGCGTAAACAGGAAGGCAGCATAAAAATAGTGTTGCCATGAGGACCAGCATTTGCTGCTGGGAAGCTGAAGCCAGAGGAGACTGGGCTGGGGGATGAGCATTCTTTGAAGGCAGGGAGACAGTGGCCTGCAGGCCAGAGAACCAAGTAAGTGGCTCATCCCAGGTCCCTGAATATCCGGCTCTTGGAACTGCTGAGTATAAGGGGGTGAGATGATGAAATCCAGCTGCTACTCCCAAGTGTCTGTCCAGCAGGATGACTGGGACACCAGCAGCTGTATGCTCACGTGTGGGAGCACCTGAAGGCTTATCCTGCGCTCAGCTCCCCGGGTCTGCTTGCAGTGTGGCGTCCCTAGGTGGTGTGTCTGGTGTGCCTTCTCAGCATCTGCCCTGGCATCGTGGCTTCTTCCATTCTGCGCCCCCTTCCTTTTGCCAGCCCAGGAGTGCCAGTGCCTGCTGATGCACTCCTCCAGGACCAAATCCACTGGGTTGGCTAAAAAACAAACTCCTCCACCACCCCCTCTCCCCCGGTCAGTGGATTCTCCTCAGTCTCCGGACATGTCTCTGGGTTTTCATTTCCTCCTTCTGCTGATGCTCTTCAGCTCGTCCAATTCTTTCTCCATTAAGTGGGATTCAGCAGTGGTCTCCGAAAGCTGGAAGTCAAGCAGCAGCGGTTACAAGCAAGTTTCTGGACTGTGTTGGGGTCTGAAAGGCCACTCTGCACACTGAGGAAGGGCTTCCTGGCATTCCTTAACACTACTGGCCTCTTCGGTGGGAAACCTTTGGCAACTGGGCAGACATGACCCCACCCACGACCCAGGACCACAAGACAATATGCACAATCCACTTGTGTCAACCTTTTTTTCTTTTCTATTTTTGTGGTACTAGGGATTGAACCTGCCAAGGGGTGTTTACCTCTGAGCTACATCGCCAGCACATGCTCGCACACACACACACACCCTTTTCACACCCTTTTCTTAAAAATTTTTAAAAAATTTTTGTAGTTATAGACAGACATCTTGCCTTTATTTTATATGTTTATTTCTATGCTGTGCTAAGGATCAAACCCAGTGCCTCACATCTAGGTAAGCACTCTGCCACTGAGCTGTGGCCCCAGCCCCACTTTTTAAAATCTTGAGACAAGGTCTCACTAAGTTGCTGAGGTTGGCCTCGAATTTGCAGCCCTCCTGTCTCTAGTCTTCTGAGGAACTGGGATTATAGGCACGTTCCACTGGGCAGGGAAAGTCACTGGGTTTTAACAGTCACAGGAAATCAATGCAAATGCAGTGTGTGTCCCTCAGTAGATCTGTTCTGGGTACTGGGTAATGCCCACTTGATACAGGACAGCTCCTATATCAAGCCATGGGCAGAGTGGTCCCTCTTCCTGGAATGCTTTCGTCCCAACCTCTGTGCCGACATCATCCTTCAGCATTAAGCGCAGATATCCCTTATTGCATGACAGGAGGTTACTTGACAGGGTAATCTCTCTCTCATGCTGACATCAGAGCATACAGACTATGTCACCCATACCACATGGCACTTTAATCATGTGCACTGTCCATCCCTGTTCCAGACCTTGAAGGTCTTTGGATGCAAGCAATGTTCCTGGGCAGATAGGCCCTGTGAGATATGGACTAGATGGAACAACGAGGGTGGAGCTACCCTGAAGGGAAACCCAGACATCCCTCCCCCATTGCCTTCCTCACCATGTCCAGGAGGATGTCCACTTTCAGCCGCAAGAGATTGTTCTCTTCCTCCAATTGCTGGTTCCGCCTACGAAGGCGCTGAGCCTCTCTCCGGTCCACACCCCCACTGATCCCTGTCTCTGGCAGAAGGACAGAACCTGTAGTTAAAAGGAGGTTTCCTTCTACAATCTTGTTTGACAAAATGGCAGGAAACCCAGCCCACCTGTTATCCACTGGCCATTTTCAAACTTCAGGCTTTGCCCTGCCAGGTTCATGGTGGGGGTTCCATAGTCGAGGCCCAGCTCCACCTCCCGGGTTGAACGATCCAACTGTAGGTGAGAGACCACACCAGCTTCAAGAGGCCAGAACAGCACCCCTGTCTCGCTGACTCCAGACCAACAGTCTGTTTCTGCCCATCTAATCATTACCTAGCACCTTTAGTAAATTTTTAAAGGCCAAAAAGTCAAATGATATATGACAAAATATTTTTTAATTATAAAAGAAATGTTCTGCTTTAAACATGGGACCTTTCCCCAAAAAGCTATATATGCTGAAATTTGTAAATTATTTGACAATTAAATTATTTGATTATTTGAATTATTTGACACCCATTGGACACTTAACAGCTTAAGGAAGGCACTCTTTTTTTTTTTTTCCTTGTAGGGCTGGGAGTTGACCCCGGGGGTCTTGCACTCGTCAGGCACTCTATCATCGAGCTATATCCACGGCTCCAGAAATCCAAATTCCACTGTAAATTTTTAATAAAATAATATTTTCAGAATGTATTGTAAATTACCATTTGCTTAATATGGAGCTACGTACATCACATGCCAGTCCAACTTCCAGATTCACTCATACAACTCACTGAGTTCCCAACCTGTGTCAGGACTAGGCACTGGGTATCCAGAGGCGAACAGGGCCAGCTCTGCCTTGCTGACATCCCAGCAAGACAGATCTGTGTAGCCCACCAGTGGGGTTCTGGGCTGGGAGGGTAGCTCAGTGGTAGAGCACTTGCTTATTGTGCACAGGGGCTTATTGTGCACCTAAGGTGGGGGAAGTAGAAGGATGTGTGTGTAAATGTCCTTTTCTCAGGCCTTCCTTGACCATCCTATTTAAAATGACAACTCCCTGGTCTCACTGCCAGCCACGCCTTAACCCAGCTCTATGCTTTGTATTGCTCCATAGGAGTTATGACTTATGACCAGTGGATACAAATCTACTTATTTTCTGTACCATTCCCCATTAAAATATTTGCTGTGGGGTCAGGGAGGGACTGGGGATTAAACTCAGGGTGCTTAACCACTGATCTAAACCCCCAGCTCTTTTGTTATTTTATTTTGAGACAGGGTCTCACTAAGTTGCTGAGGCTGGCCTTGAATTTGCAATCTTCCTGCCTCAGCCTCCCCAGTTGCTGGGATCACAGGTGTGCACCACTGCACCTGGTACGTATTTGCTCTTTACAGTGCAGCAATTTGATTCCTCACCCACCCCCTTCTCTTTAGTCCACTTTATTCCCAGTGCTTGGAAGATGCCTGGCATATAGAACGTTAAGAGCTCTTGAGTTAATGTGCAGCAAAGAAGATTCAAAATGAGGAAGTATCGAGCACAAAGGAAGCTCCAGTAGAGCCCAGTGGCTGAAACAAGGAAGGCACTGGAGGAGGAGTGCAGGAAGGGAGCTGGGTCCAGCCTTCTACACCACTCCCACAATCTGGGCTGGTATGGGTGATGATGAGGTGCTATAAATCCACCAGTGACCATGCACAGCACTAGGGAGGTCTTTTCCCTACCACCCCTTACAAGTGCCTGTAGAGAGGGCTGATGTCCAAGTTACAGTCAGGGACACGAGCCACGTAAGCACACTTTCCATGTGGCTAGGATGTGGGATGTTCCAGATGCACTGCATTTGACAAGAGGACTGGGAGGCTCGAGGCCTGCAGGCATCAGAAACAGATCCCAGAATGCCTAGCCCTGGTCACGCTCCCCATCCTCCTGCCTCAGCCTCCCGAGCAGCTGGGGTTACAGGCGTGCGCCACCGTGCCAGGAAGAAATCATCATCCTTGAAGAATAAATTTGATTCTTTAACATGACTGATTCCTAGCTGAGCCTTGGGAATAAAGTGAAAGCCAAATTGGATAGTATCATTTGGGGCCAAAAGTCATAAAATGAGATTGTCTTCTTAGGTTCTTCTTTTCTTTCTTTCTTTTTTTTTTTGGAACTGGGGATTTAAACCTAGAGGCACTTAACCACTGAGCCATGTCCCCAGCCCTTTTTATATTTTATTTAGAGACAGGGTCTCACTGAGGTGCGTAGGGCCTCAGTTGCTGAGGCTGGCTTTGTACTTGCAATCCTCCTGCCTCAGCCTCCTGAGCCACTGGGTCTACAGATGTGCACCACCACGCCTGGCTCTTTCTTAGGTTTTGAAAAAACTCTAACAATAAATCCCAAATAGGAGTTCAAAAATGGTTTCAGCAATAGCAATAATATGAATTAAAAGGATTCCCTCCTATGATGATGCCTCCTCTGGAGGCCCATCCTCTCCACTCGGAGACCACCTTGGGCCTTCCAGTTACACTGCACACCAGGCTGACACCAGTGCCCACACTCACAGAACGCAGGTTGGAGAGAGAAGCAGACTTCCGAGGAGGTGTCTTCTTCGGACTGAATATATTCCCAAAGAGAGGCATCTCTGGCCTGACAAAGGAAAGGCCGACTTTCCCTTCTCCTAGTGTCAGAAAACGTCAAACAAACAGTTGGATCAGTGATCTTATGCCACTGTTCTCAAATCATGAAAACATATTTCATCCCACGGCTACTAACAAGCCTGGCGACAGCTCCATGGGTTAGATGTTCTGTACGTGCCGCGCAGTACGCTAAGACCTCTGCAAGAAATATCTTACCGAATTCACCACCACCATTCAACAAGCTACTTGTTTGCCCCACCTGACGGTGGCATTTAGACATTTAGAAAGTGAAGGTTTGAGTGGGAGCAAGTATCCAAACCCAGGTCTAAACGGCTCTATAGTTACATTAACCATAGGCAGGTCCGTCACAAATTGGCATCACCAACTTTACAGTTTAGAAGACTATTTCCACTGTTCAGATACACGGGTAAGAACTGCTCTGGGAGCAAAAATATGCTCCACTTTGAAGGAACAAAGTTATACTTGTATTTCACCCCCAGGATGACATTGGAACCTCTCACTTGGCCCTTATGTCAGAAGGTCCATGTGCCTTATGTAAGGTGAGGGCTGAAGGCAAGGGGAGATCCACAACAGGCAGAGCTGACAATGCCACCCACCATATACCAGCTTTCAGAGATTGTAACTTGTTACAATTCACACAAGGCCCAGTGTAGTAGATTTCCTAACATCATCCAGGTTTGGGGGGAGGAAAGAAGCAGAGGCAAAATTTTTTTATTTAAGTAAAACACACAGATAAATAAAAAATCATAGTGTAAGGTTTCATGACCTTCACACACATGACCACCTTGCAGATCAGGGTACAGAGCGTTTTAGCACCCAGGATGCATCCAGCAACTTTATATCTACAAACTCCTACAGACAGTCCTCCTGGCCTCTCCTTTTGCCGCCTTTTTTTTTTTTTTTTGGTACCAAGGATTGAACCCAAGGGCACTTAACCACTGAGCCACATCCCCAGCCCTTTTTATATTTTATTTTAAGACAGGGTCTTGTTAGGTTGCTTACAGTCTACCTAAGTTGCTAAGACTGGCTTCTAGCCTGCAATCCTCTCACCTGCAGCCTCCTGAGCCGGTGAGATTACAGGCGTGCACCACGCACCCAGCCCCACCTTGCTTCTTATACACTCAACATCATGTTTATGAAGTTTATCCACATGGTTGTTCTTTTGCATGGGTATTTAATATTCTACTGCAAGAGCATATCAAAAGTTGTCTGTACACTCTACAGATGATGGACATTTGGACTGTTTCTGGTATTTGACTATCAAAAATAGTGCTGCTGAGAACACACTTGGAAATGCACCTTCATACATGCATGAACACTTTTCTGTTTCTACGCTTCAGGGTATTATTATTGGATCATAAAGCACTTGGATCATTAGCTTTTTTCTTTTTTCTTTCAGCACTGGGGATTGAACCCAGAGCGCTGTGCGCTATGCTACATCCCCAGTCCTTTTTTTTCCCCTGGTGGTATTGAAGTTGAACCCAAGGCCTCATTAATCCTAGGCAAGCACTGTACCACTAAGCTATATCCCCAGCACCCCCAGTCCTTTTTAAATTTTATTTTTATACAGGGTCTCACTAAGTTGCCTGGGCTGGTCTTGAACTGTGATCTGCCTCAGCCTCCTGAGTAGATGGAATTACAGGTGTGGGCCACCACACCCAGCTACATCTGTAGGGTTTTGTTTGATTGTGGGTTGTTGTTTTGCAGTGCTGGGGATCAAACTCAGGGCCCCATGCATGCTAGGCAAATGCATGCATGACTGAGCAACATCCTGTCCTGTATCTTTAGTTGTTTTTTGTTTTTTTGTTTTTTTTTGGGGGGTACTGGGGATTGAACCCAGGGCACTTGGCCACTGAGCCACTTCCCCAGCCCTATTTTGTATTTTATTTAGAGAGAGGGTCTCACAGAGTTGCTTAGGGCCTCACTAAGTTGCTGAGGCTGGCTTTGAACTCGCGATCCTCCTGCCTCAGCCTCCCAAGTGCTGGGATTACAGGCAGGCGCCACCGCGCACAGCCATCTTTAGTTTTAATAGATGACGCCAAATAGTTTTCCAAAGTTACTGTACCAATTTATACTCCTAACTGTAGTGTATGAGGGACACTTACCAACATTTCTGTCTTTCATTTTATCCATTTGGTAAGTATCCAGTGATGTTGCATTGTTTAATTGACTTTTCCACACTAACTAGAGTACCTTTTCATATACTCTTTGGACATATGGAAACTCTCTTTTGTGATCTGCCTGTAACACTCTTCTGCCAGCTTTCTACTGGGTTGTCTGTCATCTTCTTGCTGATTTATAAAGGTCCTTTATATATGCTAGATACTAGTCCTTTGTTATTTATACATATAATACTGAAAATATCTTCTCCCAATTTGTGACTTGCCTTTTTGCTTTCTTATGATTTCTTTTGATTAAAGATGTTCCTAATTTTGATTATTATTCAGTGATAATGGGTTTTTTTGTTTAAGAAATTTTTGTTATCCCAAGGTCAAGATAAATTTTATATCTTGTTTTTTTTCTCTTTTTCTGTTATTTTTATGATGATTTTTTAAAGTTAACTTCTGAGATTTTATTCTTTCTTCTTTTTTTTTTAATGGCCCTCAGTTACAGAGGGGATTTTTTTTAAAAAATATTTTTTAGATGTTGATAGACCTTTATTTTATTCTTTTATTTATATGTGGTGCTGAGAATTGAACCTGGTGCCTCATGCATGCTAGGCAAGTACTTTAACCACTGAGCCACAACCCCAGCCCTGGGATTTTATTCTTTTACTTCTTATATTTGGAACTCTAATTCATTAAATGGGAATTAATTTTGTATATGGTGTGAGATAGGGGTTAGGATTCATTTTTCCCATTACTCAATTCTAGTTTAAAACACACAATTAAGCTGGGTGCGGTGGCGCACGCCTGTAATCCCAGCACTTGGGAGGCTGAGGCAGGAGGATCTTGAGTTCAAAGCCAGCTTCAGCAACTTAGCGAGGCCCTAAGTAACTCAGTGAGACCCTGTCTCTAAATAAAATACAAAATAGGGCTGGGGATGTGGCTCAGTGGTGGAGTGCCCCTGGGTTCAATCCCCAGTACCAACAAAACAAAACAAAACACACAATTAGCTTAAAAACTTCCTTCTGAGAATCTGTGGACTGAAGATAACATCAAAGAAAGTTCAAGCGAGCAAACAGAAAAGAGCAGAGCTCTCATCTTTCCTATGTATAAAGTCTTCCTTTAAAACGTTATGATAGCCAGGTGTGGTGGCGCACGCCTGTAATCCCAGCACTTGGGAGGCTGAAGCAGGAGGATTGCGAGTTCAAAGCCAGCCTCAGCAACTTAGCGAGGCCCTAAGAAACTCAGTGAGACCCTGTCTCTAAATAAAATACAAAAATAGGGGCTGGGGATGTGGCTCAGTGGTGGAGTGCCCCTGGGTTCAATTCCCAGTACCCCCAAAAAATAAAAATTAAAAAAAATAAAACATTATGATAAAAGCAGTAATGTATTAATCATGTCTTAGAAGAAACTGGCCAATAAGTAGAAGGGAAGATCTCCTCAAAACCATGTGAAACCACCAGACATGGTGGCACGTGTCTGGAGTTTTAGCGATTCAGGAGGCCAAGGCAGGAGATCACATGTTCAAGGCCAGCCTCGGCAACTTGGAGAGACCCTGTGTCAAACGCAAGAATAAAAAGGCCTGGGGATGCAGTTAAATCACAAAGCGCCACAGGGTCAAACTCCAGTGTCAAAACAAAAATTCACAGTGTGAAACTATCATAACAGCATGATAATTAGCAAGACAGGGATCCAGTGAGAATACAAAGGGAAACTTCTGGGCAGCATCACTGCAATGTGCCTTTCTTAGTCTCCCAGGTAGCTGGCATGCAGGCATGCACCCCAGTGCCTGTGCAAAATTTCAAACGTGCACACTTTCTGGACAGCGATCTATTTCTAATATTTTATCCTCCAGAAACATTTGGACATACACAAATGTTCTCTGTTGCTGGTAACAGTGAAAAAAATATGAAACAATCCAAAATGTATCTACCAATGGTGGATGTAGCTACATAAAATGTGGCACCTTCTTATAATGGTACAGTAAACTGAATTAAAGTCAGTAAGAGAGCTTTGTATGGACTGTCCACAAAAACCTCAAAACACTTTCAGAAAACAAGCTGTAGAACAATGTTTACAATATAATCCTATATGAGAAAACAAAAAAGTATAGTGTTACACAGTTACACTGTGATTAAACCTGGAGATGGGAGTCAGATGACTGAACTTGCCGTTTTATAGGTTAAAAAAAGTCAAATAGGGGCTGGGGTTGTAGCTCAGTGGTGGGGAGCCTGCCTAGTACACAAGAGGCACTGGGTTCGAGCCTCAGCACCACATAAAATTAAACAAATAACATAAAGGTATTGTGTTCCTCTACAGATATATATATATATATATCTCACATATATTTTTTTAAATGGTCAAATAATGGCAATTCCATGTGATACAATATAATTTAAAATCACATTAAAGAGCTGGGCATGGTGGTGCATGCCTATAATCCCAGCAGCTCAGGAGACTGAGGCAGTAGGATCACAAGTTCAAAGCCAGCCTCAGCAATTTAGTGAGGCCCTAAGCAACTCAGCAAGACCCTGTCTCTAAATAAAATATTTAAAAAGGGCTGGGGATGTGGCTCAGTACTTAAGCACCCCTGCGTTCAATCCCTGGTACAAAAAAATCATTTTAAAGGATATACTTCTGGATACACACACCCACACACACACACACACACACCAAGACTTAACCTAGGGGTGCTTAACCACTGAACCACATCCCCAGACCTTTTTATTTTGTATTTAGAGACAGTGTTTCTAAATAAAAGATGCTTAGGGCCTCACTAAATTGCTGACGCTGGCTTTAAACTCGTGATCCTACTGTTTAAGCCTCCAGAGTTGCTGAGATTATAGGCATGTGCCACCAGGCCCAGCTATACTTCTGGATTTAATGAATTATTACAATGAGAACATTCACATTACCACTTATGAACAAACAACAGTTAAAAAGCAACCTCTGCCCCTCCAAGCATCTGGAGATATTAAAAGAAGGAAAAGCAAGCCAGATAGTTCTCGTCAAACCCCTCAATTAGGCTAAGAGTAGTATGTCTGAGCGCAACAGAACCAGCTCCTGGCCTACCTCTGCTCCTCAGTTGGTTGGTAAACCACCGCACACTGCTTAATCTCTCAGGGTTTTAACTGAGGCACCTCACTCATTCTTGTGACCTTTAATTTATATCTGTCAACCATACAGTCACACACAATATAACTGATGTTTCAGTCAACAAGGCACCACACATACAACACTGTATATATAACAGTGGAGCTGAATAATCCCTACCACATAATGACATCATCGCCATCCTAACACAGTAAAATGCATTATAAACAGAGCTCTGGGGCTGGGGCTGTGCTTCAGTGGTAGAGCGCTTGCCTGGCACGTGTGAGGCACTGGGTTCGATTCTCAGCACCACATATAAATAAATAAATTAAATAAAGGTCCATCAACAACTAAAAATAAAAATAAAAAGGAAACTGTTCCTTTAAAAAAAAACAAGAGCTTTGCTCTGCAGTTCTATAAAAGTGTAGTACATACAATTACATATGGCGTATATAATAATAAACAACTGTTATTGGTTTATGTATTTGCTATACTATAATTTTTATCATCAGAGTACGCTGCTTCTATTTATAAAACACAGGAAAACAGCACATCATGTCATGCCAACAGCAGACTCAGACATCTCATTTACCTGTCTCTTCTGCCTGATTTAATGCCCTCTCTTGCTCACTGTGGCCCTAGGAGTAATAGGCTATAACATAAACGTGCCACATGTGTGCTCGGTATACAACACAATACCCAGCACAGAGCCTAGGGGAACGGTAGGCTATACCTCACAGGATCATGAATATACACTTTCTCATGTCTGCACAACAATGAAGCCAACTTCCTCCTCAATGACACATTTCTCAGAATGTGTTCCTGTCATTAAGCAACCATGTGACTGTATTACAGATGAAGGAAAGGAAGAGTCTTCCTTTTAAATCAGATCTAATAATTCATAAACAACTCTGGAAAGTTCCTGGGATTCTGGGGCCGTGGAGTAGACCTGAGATACAAGCTGTCCCTTGCCCCAAGGCAGCCTTCCCTCTAGTGAAACTCCTTAGGGGAGGGGGCACAGCACAAAGGAAGTGAAGAGAGAGTACCTAGCTTATCTAACATCACTGCTGCTAACCCTCAGTGGGACCCCAGCATTCTTCCCCCTTGGGCCTGGCTTCTTTATTGGTAATCAGGAATGATAACAGGACCTAGCTCACAAACTGTTAAGAGTGTCTTGTTTTATTTTTTTACTTGCACGTACATGTTTATTGCAATACGATATACAATAGCCAAGATATATAGTCAATTTAGACATTCATCAATGAAATAGTGCATTAGAGATGTATTACATGTACATACACACAATGAAATATTATCCCATTAAAAATAGCGGAATCCTGTCATTTTTCAGCAACATGGATGGAACAAGAGGATGTTAAGTGCAGTGAGCCAGGCACAGAAAGACAAATGCTGCAAATTCTCACTCTAGTAGAAGCTAAGGAAATTGAAAAGCATAGAAGAGAGGTCACTAGAAGCTAGGAAGGTAGGAGGAAAGCAGGGATAGAGGTTGAATAAGGGGTACCACAACATCGTTAGATGGGGGAATTGGCTCTAATGTTCTACAGCACAGGAGGGTAACTATAGTCTACATCAACATACATTTCAAAATAACTAGAAGAATCTGAAGGTTCACAATACAGAATAATTTTGAGGAGTTGGGAATAGTAATTACCCTGACTTGCTCATTACACACTATACACATGTATCCAATTATAATACTGTGCCCCAGAAATATCTACAAATAATATATGTCAACTAGAACATTTTTAAAAAGAATCACATTCATACAGTAGACCGTGTTCATACAATAGACCTTCATTCCCCAAATTCATGTCTATCTGGAATGTATAAGTATGATCTAATCAAGTTAATACAAGGTCATACTGGATTAAAATGAGCTCTAATCCAGTGACTGTTGCCCTTATAAGAGGGGACATGGACATAGACACACACCATAAGCGACAGAGACTAGAGTCATGCAGCTACAAAGCAATGGAGCCAAGGATTGCTGGCAACACCGGAAGCAGAGAAGGGTTCTTCTCTGCAGTCTTTAAGGGAAAGCACATTCTTGATGACACCTTGATTTTGGACTTGTTGCCTCCAGAACTGAGAGAGAATACATTTTAGTAGTGTTAAGTTGTTAAGAAGGTGGTAATTTGTTATGGCCGCTCTGGGAAACTTATACAATCAGTAACTGTCCCAAATCGTGCATGCTTGAATCACCATCGACTTCAGAGAGTGTGTTGTTTATAAGACATGTAGCCTTCGGAACTCACGATGACCTTGGGAAGTATGATCAATGTGCAAAGCTGCGTTTTCCAACAGGTCATAATGTCTATTACCCTATTTTAATTCTAAGAAGGCAACCGAGAAAAATTTGGCTTTCATTGGATTCTCAAAGGGAAACGTGTTCCCCAAAGACTTAACGGCCAGCCGGGTAGGGGTCTCGCGGGTACCCAGGCCACCAGGGCTGTTGGACTCAAGTAACGGTTGTGAACAAACCTTCACACGCACGATTTAGTTAATCACCTTCAGGCCGAGTTACCGGGAGGCATCACCATCCCAGTTAGTTCATCACCCGGGAAACCCCGGGGGCCCGAGCGCAGCCGCCTCCCCGCGGCCCCGACGACACCTCCAGGGAAGGCCCCGACATCCCGCCCGCCTCGACCGAACCAGACCTCGCTGCCCGCCGGGCTCAGAGACGTACCTGACGCGTCCCAAAAGTCGGCGTTAAAACCAACCCGAGGCCTCGCGCGAGGACGCCCCCGAGCCCCTGTCACCCGCCGCCACGACCGCGGCCGGCCAACCACTCTCCGCCGCGCGCACGCGCAGTCCCGCCCCGGACTCTACCACCGAGGAAAGAGGGGGCGCCGGCGCGGGGGCTACCCGACGCGGGCCACCCGACGCGGGCCTACGCGAGGCACTGGAAACTCTTGGCGGACTCCCCTTGGCGTATCAAGTAGATCCTAGGAAGGAGCTGACTTATGGAGTCGTAAGACGCCGTGTCGTAAGGCAGACGGGATACAGCCCTCACCCTCCCCACCAACACCTTGGTCCGGTCCGCCGGGGCCCCCGCCGGCGTCACCTTGGTAACGGCGTCTCGCTGACTCTGGGGAGGCTTCAGGCGGTTCCATTGTTGTGGACAAGGTGAAAGGAGGGACCGCGCCCGGCGTTGCCTGGAGAAGCCGGGACTCACAGTAGCAAAATGGGCCTCTCCCCGGCGGCCTTCCTCCCACTGCCCCCACGGCCACAAAGCAAAGGGCGTCCCTTGCTGGTGGATGAGGGGCCGCGGTGCTGGTGCCAGCCGGGATTTTGCTGGGTCCCCTGAGGGACGCGCGGGGAAACCCGCCCCGAGTTCGTCGGATTCCGCGGAAGCTTTTAGGTAAGAAGTGGACCGGCGCCGTGAGGACCCCACTGCGGCAGCCCCTCCCCACGTCCCGACGGTCCTGGGCGCCCACAGGTGAAGGACACCAGGCCCAGGGACCGCGTCGGAGCCGCCCAGCGAGCACCGGGCAGAGAACGCGGCAACTCCCGACCTCCTGAAGTCCTGACAGCACGTAGTGTTGCTCCATTTGGTAAACGGGAAAACTCGGGTTATTCAAGGAATATTTACTGGCTGCCCAGTGGAGCTACCGGGTCATCCCTGCAACGGGACCGGACCCTCGGTGCAGTTCCCTCCGGCTGTACCACCCTGCGTAATGGAGCGGAGAGTTCCACGTCCTAGCACCAAACTGCACTGCCCAGCCGGGACTGTTCCTTAAAAACATAGCAGGCCACATATGTGATTTTAATTTTTTAATAGTTACATTTTGTAAAGTCAAAGTAAGACCAAAAAACGAGTAAAATTAATGTGAATGTTTTATTGAACTCCTTATGTCCATGTCTCATTTCAAATACAATTAATATTTTAAATTTTACACTGCTTTAGTTTTTTATTTAACTCAAACTTTAGCCAGACATGGTGGAGAACGTCTATGATTTGCGATTTGGGGGGCTGAGGCAGGAGGATAGTACGTTCCAGGCGAGCCTTGGTAACTTAGCTAGACGCTGTCTCAAAAATAAAAAGGGGGTTGGGGTTGTGGCTCAGCGCTTGCTTAGCATGTTTGAGGCACTGGGTTCGATTCTCAGCACCACATATAAATAAATGAATAAAATAAAGGTCTATCACCGTCTAAAAAATTTTTAAAAATAAAAAATAAATAAATAAAAAGGGCTGGGGAAATAACCCAGTTGTAAAGTGCCACTGGGTTCAATCCCCAGGACCGAAAAATAAATTAAAATTTAACTTAGTCACACCAACCAAATTAAGGGACTAAATTGTCACATGTGGCTAGAAGCTACTGTGATAAGTAGCATGGGTCCCTCCCTCTTCCTCCCTCTTCCCACCTTTCCAACCTTGCTGCCCTATGGGTGGATGATGATTTCCTCTCCCCATTATCCAGTTAACTCCTTGACTTCCTTGTTAGGTCAAAACACTATTTAAGTCCCCAGCACTGTGTACCACCCTTCTAAACAATAGTGACAGTAGTAATTCATTTTAATTAATAATTATTTTTCATGAATTATAATTATCTACGTATCATTTGATTTTTACAAGTCTTCCCCAGTAGATATAACCCCCTTAGGGCAGGCAGGGTTCACGTCTACTTTAGTTCACCATCCTGTCTGCAGTAGGAGCTCTCTGCTGGCTTGTGGGCAGGATTCAGTAGTTGAATGACTGAAAGTTAAAACCAACAGAAGTCTGTCTGGGTCCGAGGTCAGCATTGTTTTTACCTGTTAGAATGTGTTAACTTTAAATGGGACATTCACATCTCAGTGGCTAAGATACATGCTGCCTGAGGGTAGAGCCCCTGGCAGTGCTGACCCTAGGGTAGCTGTTCAGTAAATCGAGTTTTCTTCCTCCTCTTCCTCAAGTGGCAGGGTGAAAAACTGGCTGGGAAGAGAGTGTGTATTTTACAGATTTCTCTTTAAAATTTAAAGAAGCATGCTATTCAATCCTCCCATTAAGCATGAGTGATAAGGTTAAGCTAAAGCAAGAGGTTTTGTGTGTATGTGTGTGTGTGTGTGTGTGTGTGTGTGTGTGTGTGTGATTCTGGAGATAGAACCCAGGGCTTCACAAATGGTAGGCAAGCACTCTACCTGTGGGCCATATCCCCAGCCCCAAAGCAGGCTTCTTGACACAGTCGCCTAAGTCTGGCTTCTCTGAGAACATATTGTAGTTTTCCTGCTGGGGAATGGGTGGGAGGCAACCGAAAAACCTTTAAATGCACCTGTCTCCTCTCGCGCTCTCCACTTGGCCTGTATGGCTAAAGGCTGGGAGCAGGAGGGAGGAATCATATTGTCCAGGGCCTGAGCTGGCCTTTCCAGCAGTCCCAGTGACCTGGGGCAGCCAAGATAGTGTCTGCACTAGGAAAAAGTGTGGGGCGTGGGTCTAAAAGAAATCAGACACTGAGCAACAGAATCCCTAAGGAGTAATTGACCCACTGGAGGAAGATGCAGCAGCAGGTCATTCTAGTCCAGTATTTTAAGTGCTGTCATAAAAAGATGAAAGTAGAACCTTGAGGATCTCAGAGGAGGTATGCTACTAGTGGCCTGGATTAATCTGAGGTTTCCCAAAAGATGTGTCACCTGGGCTGAGTCCAGTAGATGGAACAGCTTGGGCAAAGCCAGGGAGACACAGCGGGTGCGGCATGGCCAGGGACCAGAAAGGTGGTCGAGGGACCAGAAAGGTGGTCAGTGGGCCAGGCAGATGGAATGCACAGCTGGGGAGAAGAGGGTGGAGCAGAAGGCCTGAACCAGGAGAGGTGGAAGGGCATCTGGGTTTATTTTCCCACCATACTTGACCTTTCCTCTCTTGTTCCTTTCTGTTTGAGAGGCTTGAGACAGGGTCTGAGTCTTGGGCTTCATTGTAACCAGGCCTGTAACACTGGGATCTGGATATGGAGAGCCCACAAATGGTAGTGATGGACCCCTGGCCAAGAAACAAGGACCCAGGAGAGCAGGCAGGCGATAGGGAGGAGGCTAGGTTCCTGAGGGGGAGCAGGCAGCCCCATAGATTGGGAATCCGGTGCTGAGGAAACAGACCCAGTGTCCTAGAATCACAACGTCGAGATCTGGGAAGGGTCTCAGAGCCACTTTAATCCAAATCGCCTGCTTTTACAGTGGAGGCTCAGAGGGGCAGAGATTTGATTTCATTTCTAGTTTGACTTGTCTGGTGATCTGGAGCACTGAGCTTTTTAGTGCTCTTGTCTTTTTATTATTATTATTATTATTATTATTATTATTAAAATATATTTTTTTAATTGTTGATGGACCTTTATTTTATTTATTCGTGTGCGGTGCTGAGGATCCAACCCAGTGCCTCACGTGTGCTGGGCAAGCGCACTGCCACTGAGCCGCAGCCACAGCCCCTTGTCTTATTATTTTTAAAACTAGAACAGTTTTTATTTGGAGTGGAGAGAAGGGTGGGCCTCAGCAGGCTGAAAGAACAAGTGCGTGTGGCTCAAAGTCCTCTGTTAAGGTGGTCCTCACAGGCACGGCCTTTCCTCCCCTGGTGCACGTGTGTCCTGAGCCCGGCCAGCAGCCCTGCTGGGCAGATAAGCATGTTCATCTCTTTCTCCTGTTTTCTAAGATGGTTCTATGCTATTTGCTGTTTGTGATTTCCAGGAGGATGTCTGAACAAAGAGCACAACTGGAGGGGGAAATGAGAGCCTTTTAAACGTGGAAACTCTTTGTTAGTCAGTTTACAAGAAATTGGACAATGGATCGTTCCAAGAAGATGGAGGTCATCAATGTCATCGCCTTACCTGTGAAACCAGTGAACGAGAAGCTGATTTCGCTCAGTGCACGGAATGCAATGGAGAGTGAGATGAGGAAGAATTTTCAGGAACATCCGCCCTGTATCCTTCTGGTGGTATCACCAGCTGTCAGACCAGATGCACCTACTTGAGTTCTGCCACTGAGGTGTAGTTAGTGCCTCAGTCTATGACACTTACATTGTACTAGGCCACTCTGGTCACATCCATTAAATTGCTAATTCTTTTTTTTTTTTTTTGTACTGGGGATTGAACCCAGGAGTGCTTTGCCACTGAGCCACATCCCTAGAACCTTTTAATTTTTTATTTACAGACAGTCACTAAGTTGCTTAGGACCTCACTAAGATGCTGAGGCTGGCTTTGAATTTGTGATCCTCCTGCCTCAACCTCCCAAACTGCTGGCATTACAGCCATGTGGCATTGCACCCGGCAATTCATTAATTCTTAAGCCCTTATCTGCCCTGTAAAAGAAGGTGAGACTGTGAAAGATTGTTTGACCTGAGAGTTTTGTTTTTGTTGTTGTTTCATTTTGTTTTTGTTCTTTTGTGGAGATTGAACCCAGGGCTGCTCTACCACTGAGATATATCTCCAGCCCTTTTCAGTTTTGATTTTGGGACAGGGTTTCACTAAATTGCTGAGGCTGGCCTCAATCTTGCAATCCTCCTACCTCAGACTCCTGAGTACCTGGGATTATAAGTGTGTACACTACATCTGTCTTGACTTGATTTTTCTTTTAGTTAAGATAATCAGAAAGAGCCCAGAACAAAGAAGTCCTGCATGTATTTGTTGAAAGAATAGGAAGAAGATAAAAAAGGCTCATTTTTTTCCCATTGTCTCCCTTCCCTCTACCTTCTTTTTTTTTCCCCTCAGAGTTTAGGACTTTTGATTTGTCCTAAAGTCACTGAAGCAAAGCTCATAAAACCTTCTGCTTTCCTTTATACCCCCCAGCGCAAACAAAACAAAACCTATTTGTAGGAAAAAAAATAGTTTTGTACATGAAATGAAACAATGTAATTCAAAACTTACAGATAAGGGTTTGCTCTATCACTCATCTCTTTAAAAAGTTTATATGGATAATCAGTCAAAACCAACAGGGTATCTCCTTTGAAATGTCATCTATGCAGATTTCCAAGTAGACCACCCGACTGGGTACTATCTTGGAATGTCCTCAGAAGGCTCTGTCATTGAGCAGGTAACAGTTAAAAACCCAGAGTCCTTTCTTTCAAATGGAAGAGGGAATGAAGGGACAGAAGAAGCTATTCAAACCTCGTCTTCTTTCCTTGTGGCTTATGGTCTCCTCCTCCCCCCCTGCCTCCTTGGAAGCCTCTCACCCTCCAAAGCCTCCCTGGCCTCTGCCACCAAATCCACCTCTGCCTCCTTGGCCACCACCTCTGCCTCCAAAGCTTCCTCTTTCTCCACCATGACCCCCAAAGCCATCTTCCCCTTTAGGTTTGGCCCAGTCCAAGGTAACTTTGTTTCCATCCATTTCACCATCTTCTGTGGCCTCTTTCTAAGTCATAGCCAACCCTCTGTCCTCCACAAGTGAGCTTCCGGCCCAGCTTCCTGCCTCTGCTTGCCTGGCCTCTCCTCACCTGCCAGCCCTCTGCCTTGGCTCCACTTCGCCCCTCTGGCACCATCCAGGGTCCCCCAGCACCTCTCTTCCCTGGTCCTGCCTTCCTTGCTCCTCGTCTCACTTCCGAACTGTGTCCCAGCGTCACAGCACCCGTCCTCTGGAGGACACACAGCCCATCCAGCAGCGAGTCACCTGAGGTGATGAGTAACCCCAGGACCTTCCCAGTCATACCTTTAAGTTGCGCCTGTGTCACTCTGCACCCCTCCCCTTCCAGCCTCTCCAAAGCAGCCTCAAGACGTGGCGCAGTAGGAGCCCATCCGTATGTGCTTCGGGTGGGCCTCACTTTGCTCTCTGATTCCCCACCTTCCTCCTCCCACACTCATCTCAACCCAGCGAATCCATTTCATTTCCCATGACTCATGCTGCCCCTTCTTGGGATCAAGTATTCTCCGACTGGTAACAGCACTAGAGGGTGAGGAAGTAGTGAAGCCTGTTATGCGGGAGGAGTGGGAGGAGTGTGGGGCCTTTACAAAGCTGGACCCTGGGCAGCTGAGGCTCAGGCAGGAGCAAGCGCATAGTGGAGGGCTGCGGAGAGGAGCCCTAGAACTGGGCATGTTTTAACAGTGATGAGCAAGGTTAAGGCACTGACCCAGTCATCCCTCACCTGAAAATCTCTCTCTTTTTTTTTTTTTTTTTTTTGAACCAGGGATTGAACTCAGGGGCACTCCACCACTGAGCCACATCCCCAGCCCTATTTTGTATTTTATTTAGAGACAGGGTCTCACTGAGTTGCTTAGGGCCTTGCTAAGTTGCTGAGGCTGGCTTTGAACTCGCGATCCTCCTGACTCAGCCTCCCAAGTTGCTGGGATTACAGGCGTGCACCACCACGCCCGGCCAAATCTCTCTTAAATATTCCAAAATACAGAAACCACTCTGCATGGCCATGTGGCATTGCAGCATTAGTTACTGATGCAGGACAGAAGAGGTTGGACACCCGAGGAATCTTCAGGAAGCAGGTTTATATACTGCAGAGTCCAGAGATGCTGTCGCCTAAAATATTCTCTGAACCAAGAATCTGGAAATGCTTTGAACTTTAGACCCAGTGGGAGGAGGGCCTGGAGGACTTACATTTTTGTCGGAGTCTACATAACACTATTATATATATTTTTTTCTTGAGTTCACAGAAAGTGCTTTTTGTCCCATTTTTTAGATTAGTCAGATGTTTTACAACAAAAGCAGAAGTGCTCTCAAGTCTGTGGCCAAACTTAGTTTTTGTAAGACAGAGTGATTTAGTCCTCACAAGAAATAGGAAGGTCCTATGCCACATTGAGTTTTTTGGTAGAAATTTTTGCTGATATTCTGTTACAAAGCTTTCTGACAAGAAGGGGAACTTATATGTTGAGGATTAGATGAGGATTTCTGCTTAATTATGGTGAGGGTCTTCTGGGTGGGGGTCTCTGGTCTGCTTCATTATAACTGCAAAAAGTTGTCAACAACTTAAATATTTAATAAGAACACTTAATGTAGCCGGGCGTGGTGGCGCACGCCTGTAATCCAAGCGACTTGGGAGGTTGAGTCAGGAGGATCGCGAGTTCAAAGCCAGCCTCAGCAACTTAGTGAGGCCCTAAGCAACACAGTGAGACCCTGTCTCAAAATAAAATACAAAATAAGGCTGGGGATGTGGCTCAGTGGCCGAGTGTCCCTGAGTTCAATCCCTGGTTCCAAAAAAAAAAAAAAGGAAAAAAAAAAAAAAACACTTAATGTATTAAGGTGCATACTTTAAGTGGATTAACATAATTTTATCAAACATAATTCTTATGAAGATTAGCCTTACAGAAAATGCTCATAATAATAGGAGAGAAGTCAGAGCAGCAAAACAGGCATCCACTGAGATTGTAATCATGTAAAAATGTATGTATGTTAAAAATACTGGAAGGATGGGCTGGGGTCTTGGCTCAGTGGTGGAGCACTTACCCAGCATGTGTGAGGCACTGGGTTTGATTCTCAGAACCACATATAAATAAATAAAATAAAGGTCCATTGACAAGTAAAAAATTTCTTAAAAAAATACTGCAAAGGAATCTTCCCTGAGTTTAATAGAATTGTTCACTTGGTGGCATTACAAATGATTCTTTTCTCCTTTTTGTGTTTTCCAAGGTGTCTGCAATGTGGTCAACTTTCATTTAGACATAAAAAGCAACTCTCTTCAGATGAAGAGGTGTGTGGGGTTTGGGGTGGAGTTCATACTTACCTAGCATGCAAGGTCTTAGGTTCCATCCCCAGGAAAAGCATGCCTATTTGCAGAGAAAATAGGTGGAGAGACCGAACAGAGGCCCCTTCTCGCCAGGCAAGCCCCGTCCTCTCGTGGGTGATCTCCACCTGGAGACTTTCCTTATCTGGCTCACCTTCCAGCCTGCCTAATTGGCTCCATGCTCCAGGTGCATCAGAAGATTGGGGATATGGACCTTAAGCACAGCCTCCTGAGAGACAGCCTGGTGAGTTTTAGTGCCAGAGCTGAGGCAAGGATTCTGGGAGGGCCCTGAGGGTCATCAAGATGTTGCAGTGCCCTGCAACTCCTCCACATATTTGAAGATATGTTTGCACAAATGAGATCTCCAAGTTCAATTTTTAAAATTAATAGAGCTGGGTGTGGTGGTGCACTCCTGTAATCCCAGCGGCTCAGGAGACTGAGGCAGTCTCAGCAACTTAGAGAGGCTGTACAAAACCTAGTGAGACCGTGTCTCAAAACGAAAAGGCTGGGGATGTGGCTTAGTGGTTAAGTGCCCCTGGGTTCAATCCCTGGAATAATAATAATAATAATAATAATAATAATAATAATAGACTTTCTAAACAAAATTTGACAGTCACAGTAAATTTGAATGGAAAATGGTTTTTCTATATACCCCCCACTCAACGCACAGCCTCCCTGACTAGTTCCACACTTCAGTTGTTACAATCCATGAACCTGTGCTGACACACTGTTACCACTCAGCATCTGTGGTTGATACTGGGATTCATTCTGGGGTTGCACATTCTGTGGATTTGGACACATAATGACCTGCGCCTCCCATTGTTGCACCTGTAGAATAGTTACACTGTCCTAAAACTCCTCTGTGCTCCCTTGTTCATCTCTCCCTACCCTAAGCTCTGGCCACCACTGATCCTTTTACTGTCTCTAGTTTTACTTTTTCTAGAATGTCATAGAATTGAAATCATACAACAAACAGCTTTTTCAGATTGGTTTTTCTCAGTAATATGTATTTGAATTTCCCTCCTTGTCTTTTCATGGTTAGGTAGCTCAATTCTTTTTAGTGTTTAGTAATATTCCATTGGTTGGATGTATCATAGTTTGTTTATCCACTCACCTGCTCTGGGCATCTTAGTTGCTTCAGAGCTTTGGCAACTATGAATAAAGCTGTTAAAAAATAGCCCTGTGTAGGGTTTTGGGTGGATGGATATAAGTTTTCGGCTTCTTTGGGTAAATGCCAAGGAGCAGAATTGCTGGATCTTGTGGTAAGAGTATGTTTAGTTTTGTTAGAATCTACCAAACTCTCTTCTAAAGTGACTGCACTATTTTGTTACTCCCACCACCAACGGATGAGAGTTCCTGTTGCTTCACCTCCTCGCCAGCATCCGATGGTGTCAGTGTCCTGGATTTTGACCATTCTACTAGATGTGTTTTAATTTAGCATTTTTGATGACACATGACGTGGATCTTCTTTTCGTATGCTTGTTAACCATCTGTTTGTCTTCTTTGATGAGGCATGTGTGAAGGTCTTAGGCCCAGTTTTTAATGGGGTTGTTTTTCTTACCATTGAGTTTTCAGAGGTTTTTGTGTATTTTGGTTAACAGTCCTTTATTAGATATGTCTTTTGCAAATATTTTCTCCCATCTGTGACTTGTCACTTTATTGTTTTGACAGGGTTTTTGGCAGAGCAGAAATTTTTCATTTTAACGAAGTCCAGCTTTCCTCCTTGTAGGGAATCGAAACTTATAAACTACAGGTGTTCTTGCAAACAAGACACCTTGTGGTCCTTGGTGGAATCTGCCTGCAAACAGGATTTTCTACCAAGAGAGAAATCAGGAGTTTTGACTACAGGTGCTCTTACAAACAAGGGACTTTGTAGTCCTTGGTGGGATTTGCCTGCAAACAAGATTTTCTGCCAAGAGGTCAGAAACATAGAGAACATTGCTTGCAAACAAGAATGTTTCTCTGGCCCTGAGAAAGGACAGAGCTTGAAATGTTTGAGTCTAGGTTAGATTAAGAAACAGTTCAAGGAGTGGTTATCTGGCTGTTGCGCATTGGCCCAGCCGTTGCTGTTGGTGATTTGCCTGCTTTGCCTGGGAATTCATTGCTGTTGGCTTTTTGCCTTCTTTGCCTGTAGGGGTATAAAAGGCTAAAATCATATGTAACAAGGAGAGAAGAAAGAAGAATAAGGGATAATAATGGAGAATAAAAGATGATTGCATGCTGACCTGTGTCAGAGATTCTCCTCCCTATACCTCCTTTCGTAGATTGTGCCTTTGGGGTCATATCTAAGAAGTCATCACCAGTACCAAGGCCATCTGAGTTTGCTCCTGTGTTATTTTCTAGGGGTTTTATAGGTTTGCATTTTACATTTAGGGTTGTGATCCACTTTGAGTTAATTTTTGTGACCTCGGGAGGTTTTTTTCATTTTTTTTAGCTGTAGATGGACACAATACCTTTATTTATTTATTTACTTACTTACTTACTGTTATGTGGTGCTGAGGATTGAACCCAGGGCCTCACACGTGTAGGCAAGTGCTCTACCACTGAGCCCCAGCCCCAGCCTGTCCTCTGGAGTTTTTAACTCTCAAGAGTTGTCTAGACTGAACCTCCAGCAATTCATCAATGATAGTTTAGGTTTCTCAGCTGGTTCCTGTGGAAGTTTCTGCTCCTGGGTTGTGATTATCTGTATCTGCCAGTCTCTCTCCCCAGTTTAGGGGCAGTAACTTGCCCT
The DNA here is from genome assembly GCA_020662805.1 of Glaucomys volans. Taxonomy (NCBI): domain Eukaryota; kingdom Metazoa; phylum Chordata; class Mammalia; order Rodentia; family Sciuridae; genus Glaucomys; species Glaucomys volans. The sequence goes on along the minus strand of JAJEJO010000201.1, from coordinate 615,420 downwards.
GTGACTCTAATTCTCTGACAGGCCTAAGAAGAGTTGACTTTTCTTCACTTTACTTTTGAGGACATAGTGGTGATTTATGTTGGATCATAAAGTGGAAGTCTGACGGTTAATTTTGATTCATTATTATTAAAAAAATAAAATAAAACAAGCCTTCCAATAATTCCCTGTCTTTGTCTCTGACACACACTCTCTCTCTCTCTCTCTCTCTCTCTCACACACACACACACACACACACACACAGCTTGTGGGAGGAGGCAGGTGTTCTGAGGGTTCACCGAGGAGTGGGGTGTGGCTCGGCCCCTGCGAGGTGAAGAACCTGGGCTCAAGTCCCCTGCCCATGCCTTTTGGCTATCTTAGATTTAGTACCAGTATTTGATTTTTATTTCCCACTGAACTTGAGGACTCTGGGGCATATGAGGAATATTTGAAAGTGAGAGCAGCAAAGCAGCGTTACCTGTCTGAGTTGCTACCGAGGATCTGTTCCTCAGCAGAGTCAGGTAGGTCCTTCAGAGTCGGCTCCATGGCTGCCCAGATTGTTCATCTGCCTCCCTCCACACCTGGTGGCGGCGAGGAGGAGGAGGGGAACGATGAAGACTTACTCGGTGGAGGATCCTGTGTGCTGTGGGCGAGTCCACGCTCTAACCTGCAGGATTCTCATCTGCACTGGAGGTGGCTCGCCGGCAGTCTGGGCCCCACTCTGGGCTTCCGTGTTTTCATTGTTCTGCCCCAGTGGCCCAAGCTTCTAAGTGGCGGTCCTGAGCTGAGCAGAAGAGCACTGGCTGGCCTTAGTGGGGCACCAGCTCTCCAGTCTGCCACTGCCCCACTGCCCCACTGCTCCCGATTCTTCCCACAGGTCTGTTTGGCCTGCTTTCCAGACAGTGTCTCCAGGCACATGAGAGGGACTCTACGTGACAAGTAGTGCCATTCTGTAGTTCAAGAGGACCCCTGTGATTCTGCTTGACCTGGTCCTCACTCCTGGCTGCCCTCTGCTTCTCTTCCTCTTCCTTCTCCTCCCCTTCTTCCCCCTCGCTTCCTCCTCCTCCTCTCCCTCCCTGGCCTCCTTCCTCCTCCTGTTCCCCATCACTTCCCTCTGCTGCTTTGGTCTGTCCTAACCTTTCTCCTTGACCTCCTGCCAGTTCTCCACCCTAACTTTGTCACCCCTCCCACCGGGCTTCTTGCTTTCCACCAAGTTCCCCCCCCAGTATCCTGACCTCACAATTTGCCTCCACCATTTTCAGTTTCTTCCTCACCCCAACTTGTCCAGTACTGATTTTGGGGGTCAGCTTAACTCAAGTCAATCTTTTTGTCACACTTTTTTCAATTTGAATAGCCATGTGATGCATACTTATTCTAAAGAAGTGTGTAAGTCAGAAGTGAAGTCCTCTTCCCCGTTTGCCTCACTCACCTCACTACTGCTAATCGGATGCGTGCGTCCTTTCAGAACTTTGATTTTTGGTACTTCAGATTGAACCCGGGGCACTTTCCTGCTGCGCTGTATCTGTAGTCCTTTTTATTTTATTTTATTTTAATTTTTATTTATTTGTTTCTCATGTGGTGCTGAGGATTGAACCCAGTGCCTCACCCATTGCTAGGCAAGCGCTCTGCCGCTGAGCTGCAATCCCAGCGCTCTAGTCCTTTTCACTTTGAGATGAAGTCTCACTAAGTTGCCCAGGCTGGCCTCAAACTTGTAACCTTCCCATCTTGGCCTCCCAAGATGCTGGAATTACAGGTGTGCACCACCACACCTGGCCCTTTCAGATCTTTTTTAGGTTATTGTTTTCATAGGTATTACATAATTTGGGGTTATTGTTTTCTCTCTTTTTTAATATAGCCATAAATATTATCTAGTAAGCTGTTTTTGTTTTCTCTTATTCATTTTCTAATTAACTAATTTTAGCATAAATCCCTCTTAGAGATTTTTCCAAGTTAGTTCTACTAACCTGCCCTTTCCTTTCAGTGGTTGTGTAATATTCTGTAGGTTAAACATGGCATAATTTATTTAATTCTTCCTTAATGCTAAATATTTCAGTGGCATTTTGATGATAGTACTTATTTGAATATTTTTGTGCATGTGCCTTAGTGATCATTTGCAAGCATTTCTACAAAATAGAGACTTAGAAATACATTTTTTAATTTCAATAAATGGAGTTAAATTGCTTTTCATACAGGAGAAGCCACTGACAGGAGAGAGACCACTAGCATTAGCCTCCCTACCCTACTGTTTAGCATAGCTTAAAATACTAAATGGTGGGACTGGGGTTGGAGCGCAGTGGTAGAGCGCTTGCCTCTCACATGTGAGGCACTGGTTTGATCCTCAGCACCACATAAAATTAAATAAATAAAGATATTGTGTCCACATACAACTAAAAAATATTTTTTAAAAATTAAATTGTGGGGCTGGGGATATAGCTCAGTTGGCAGAGTGCCTGCCTCACAAGCACAAGGCCCTGAGTTCAATCCCCAGCACTGCAAAAAAAAAGAAAGAAAAAAGAAAAAAAATTAAATTGTGAAAAGCTGGGCGCGGTGGCGCATACCTGTAATGCCAGCAACTCGGGAGGCTGAGGCAGGAGGATCATGAGTTCAAAGCTAGCCTCAGCAACTTAGCGAGGCCCTAAGCAACTCAGTGAGACCCTGTCTCTAAATAAAATACAAAATAGGGCTGGGGATGTGGCTCAGTGGCCAAGTGCACCTGAGTTCAATCCCTGGTTCCAAAAAAAAAAAAAAAAAAATTGTGGATAAAAGCAAAGTGTGCGCACGTGCACACACACACACACTGGAATGATTCCATGTAAGGTAGGAAGCACACTTGCTGATGTGTTTGCATTCATCTGTGGGGGAGAGGGCATGCTTCTGAGGAAGATTGTCAGAGTTCAAATACCTGCTTTACTATTCTCTCAAATCGCGACACTGGGAAAATGATTTAACCATCATGGCCTCAATTTCTTGTAAAATGTATGGCAATAACATATCCACCTCATAGCGTTGTTACAGTTCTTGGCTCAGGACTGGGGCATTCACCTGGCTCCCAGCAGAAGTGGTTTTTTGGTTTTTTTTCTGGTACTGGGGATTGAACCCAGGGGCACTCGGCCACTGAGCCACATCCCCAGCCCTATTTTGTAGTTTCTTTAGAGACAGGGTCTCACTGAGTTGCTTAGGGCCTCACTAAGTTGCTGAGGCTGGCTTTGAACTCGTGATTCTCCTGGCTCGGCCTCCCAAGTGCTGGGATTACAGGCGTGCGCCACAGCGCCTGGCAGCAGAAGTGTTTTATGTGTATAAATGCATAGGAAATAAATTTGGATGATCTACACCAAATAGTTAACAGGGTTAACTCTGGAAAGGGGAGGGGATTGAAAGGTTATGATTTTTTTACTCTCTGTTACATTAGATTCTTCTGTAATGTTAGGATATTTTTTAAAAATAATGTATATGGTCATGTCTATAATTTTTTAAATAATACTTTTAAAACCAGGAAAAAGAATGAAGTTACCCTCCTGGAAGCAGGCTGTGGTGGGGGACTGCCCAGCGTGGCCATAGCTCCTGGGTGTTCTTGATGGCCAGCAGAACCCACAGTGGGGGGACCTGGAATGTCCATGTGCCTCTCCTTCCTGCGGCTCTGCCCAGGCAGGCAGCTGGTCTGCTCCATCTGCACCAACTGCTGCTGAACTACAACCCATCCCTGGCCACCCTGGCCACCTCTTTGGCCCACAGTTTGCCATTCCCTTTGTACACTAGGCAGTGGCCGGCTCAACTCCTGCTGCCAGACTGGTTTCTCCAGCATCTACTCTACCCTGGTAGATGGCACCCAGCACCTGGTGCAGAGATGACCGCTATCCCAGTGCGGTCCTGGGTTCAGCTGATGATCAGTGCAACTTGTGGGTCACCAGTGTTCAGTGTTCTTTCTTTCCTTTCCTAAAGGATGGGAGTGGAGAGTCAGAGAGATCAAGAGAAGGCCCTTGAGAGGTCAAGGGTATCATGATTGATAACAGTAATAGTTTCCCCTTAGTGAGCAGCTCCGTCTGCTAGCCTCTGATGGTGTTTTAAAGTGCATTAAGTGCTTCATCTCTGATCCTTCTAAGGACCCTGAATGTAGGTCCTGTCATCCCCCCTTTACAGAGAGATTCACCTGGTGCTTATAACCTGTGAGGCTATGATTGGAACGCTGTTCCAAACTGTGCCTCAGAGGGACAGTATGAGAGGGCTGTGGTATGTGGAAGATGAATTGATGGTGACACCAAGGGCCACACATGGTGCCCCTGGGGGAAGACAGGAAGTGCTGGCCACAGACTGCTCCAGGCCTTTTAGGTGTTGACAGGGAAGAAGGCCTGATCCCCAGGATTTGCATTAAACCCTAATGCCCCATTTTTTTTCTTCCTGTTTTTTAAGGCAATTGAGAAATTTGAACTGGAGAAGAAGGCTTTGAGAGAGAAAAGTCACAGCCACGTCAGCCCAGGAGACAGAGGCAAAAATCCCTTCTCATAGC